>JAPTHA010011712.1:0-24865 GCA_029814585.1 Gymnapogon annona | reverse complement strand
ACACACACACGCACACACACACACACACACACACACACACACACACACGCACACACACACACACATCTACCCTTCCACTCCACCTTTCCCTCCTGCCCCCCCCCTTACCCATCATTCTCCCTCCTCCATTTGAAATTTGCAAGCTGTAGCACCAGCTTAACCAAAAAGGATTAAGTCCCATACCCAACTGAGAACACAGATAATGCTCAGTAATTGGTAAAAAATGAAGATGAATGGGACAGCTAGATAAGGACCAATTAGCTGCTGGGAGTGTACAGCTGTGGTCTCCTCACAGAGCGCTCTCAGGGGCCAAGGCCCCCTCTTTCTTTCTCACGCAAGCAAGCATTCACAAGCGCGCTCGCACATGTACATATTAAACACACGAATGCATGCAAACATACACACATGAGGGCGGGGCTTGCGTAAATTAGCCTGACGACCCTGGGAAGAAAGAATGATGCTTCCTCATCATCTCACCCAGAACCTTTTCTCTCAACTCTCAGTCAGGCAACACTCCAGGTACCTGTCATCACCAGTCCAGCTTCAGCATAGCATGCGGCTCTCTGCTGGGCGTAGCAGTCTGGACACAAGCCACAGATGTGAGACAAAAGATTTTGCATTAGTGCTTACATGCAGCTTAGTTGTGGCACTACGGGTTTATGCTGGGTATATATAGATAAACACATGAAAACATGTCTGGAAGTTTGCAGGAGCCGCTTCCCTGCCTTTTCATGTGGTGCTGTCTGTCGGTGAGTTGTTTGGTCGGCATGTCGTGGCATCATCTGGCTGATGACAGTGGAATTCCCATATCTAATTACAAACAGGATTTCAGCTCCATTAGAGTTGTGTGGTGAGGAGTCAGATGAGTGGCAGGGCAGCACCCAGTGGCCAAAGACAGACAGAGGGTGAAAGACGGAGAAGAAAGTGAGACAGAGACAGAGGGAAAAAAAAAAAAAAAAACCCGACAAGGTTGTGAACGGCGCCTTATCTTTTCTTTCCACTCCTTTTCCGAAGGTCTAAGAAACACTTTATTTTCCTTCCGTGGCTGGAAAAAGCAATTCCTTCTCTTGAAATTGGCAGGTGTTTGTTAGTGGGCAGCTGACAATATTTTCTCTCCCAGTAATGAAGGTTGTGGCTGGGGTCAATGCACTGGGAGGGAATGGCGGGCTGTTTATCCCCCTCAAGGCCCAGCGCCACACGTGTTTTGCTTGGTCTGTGATCTGTAATTGTGGCATTTCCTGAGAGGCGCAGGAACAATCCACATTGTGCTTTGAGAGGGCTCCCTCTGCCCAACTAAAGAGTGTGAGGCACAATCAAAGAAAGACACCCCCCCATACACACACACACACACACACACACACCTCTCCTCCCATCTATGCATATTTTTTTTTTACTTTCCTTTCCATTTGATCTGTTTCTCACTCATATCTACATAAATATCTATTTTCACTCCGCCCCCCCCGTCTCATTTTCAGAATGTTTGGTAATTTTGAGTAAGAGTTGAACTGGTGGATGCTGTTTTTGCCCCCCTCTTATAATTAATAACATTGATGCAAGCAGGAAGGTCTAATTGTGATGAATATTTAATGCGAGGGAGAAACATTAGCCTGTTCAATTTACATCAACACAAAGACAGCGACCGGCAATCCAACTCTACAAACAGAACAGAGTGTCCTTCACTGGCTGGCTCTGCTGTGCTTTGCTTTAAGCAGTTCACAATACAAGATCAGCTTCAGACAAACACTGAGATGAGGCACCTGTATTTAGCCAGATGATAATTTTCAATGGGTTTATGTAGTAGCTCCCTCTGATTAAATCAATCTACAGTATGTCCTTAGCGGTATTAAGAGAAGCATGCTCATTATCATATCAATTCCAGTCGTGGTTGGTAAAATAATTTGTGTAAGTAAACACATCAGTTTGTGTGTGTGGCTTAGTTTAAGCTGGATGATTAGAAAACTCCCGACCATTTCTTGATCGCAGCAGTGGTCTGAGTCTCTTAAAAACAGCATGGAGCCATAACCCAGTCAGCACAGTGAGCGGTTAGTCCCGTCCTAACAAAGCCAAACGCTGCTGCCTCTCTGCCCACTCCAAGCTAAATCAGTCGAGTGAGTTATAAATTTGGACTGCTGTTACATCATGGGTTTGTGAGCACCACATTCTCACAGAAGGATTAAGACGACAATTCTGAATGTTTAAAAAAAAAACAACAACCCAGAAATCAAACTTCGTCGTAAGCCCGCTGGTATTTTTTGTTAAAACTGTGAAATGCTTTTATTAAAAATAAACATGTGAGTGGAAGCCCCGGGGCTAGATGAAGAAGACAGCATGCTGCTAGCTGTGTTTCATGGCCCTGCGGTGCAGAGCAGGCCATATTTCTCCAGCGTATTATCAGGATGACTCCTGCTGGCCACCCTGTCACAGGAGAGTGCTTGATATAAACAAGAGATTGCTGCGACACCCGGTAATCAATATTAGGATGGTTTCAGTACCAAACATCATTTGTCTCTGCGACCATTCCTTTGACCAAACGAAGCATTAATTCAAATCATAAATCTGAGCTGATTTAAATCCGAGGAGAGTGAGGAAGAGAGAGAGGCCCCTGTCTGACTGCCTGCCCCTAATGATTTATTTTCTACATTTCTGCGAGCGAGAGATTTGTCCATACTCACTGACAGGTCACCTTCAAACGCCAGTGGCAGACTGTTCATCACCATGCAGACGAGCATCTCATCGCTGCGAGTAAATATTAAAGGAAAAGAATCCAATTGATTGTGGATGGGGCCGAGAGGCGTCACTGCCATATATTTCACTCAGAGAGCTAATGCTGTGGCCCGTGCACCCACACCTAGAGCTGCTCCCCCTTGCCAGAATTATGATTCTACCGGGAGCCTGTGTGGCTGGCTGTGGACTCAAGGTTACAATTTAAATTGTAAAAAGATAAAACAGTTTCTTATTAGCTCCATTGCCACAGCCTTGCTGTTGGTACTCACATTTATCTTTATTTCCGTGACCTCGCAGGCTCATATTCTCTTTTTTACACACTCCATTCTCTCAGAGTGATGACCTCACACTTTATGCATTTTGCATTGTTAAATCTGCTTAGAAACACATCCTGTTTTCATCTCGCACACTATAAGCACTGTGGTGTCAAGTATTACTGTTGAAATGTATTCAAAAGTTGAGCCATTTATTACAGTAAGTGAATCAAAACCTCCATTTAGCAGCCAAAGCTACAGGGATTACATTTGGTTTATAATTTGGAATGGGCTCATGAATCTGCACTAACATACATTATCATTCTCTTTAATATACTAAGTGGTTCTGTGTGATATCGCGAAAATCCTGCTGCATTTTAGGACTAATAATTAATTGAAATGGCACATAGTGAAAAACCAGTGCTCTCACAGCAATTCAATTAAACCTTGTTAATAGCTGATAGCTTTGGGAAACTGTGTTCACAGTTTCACTTAGCTGTAAAGAAAGTTCACACAAAAACTGTAACACTTTGGGAGGAAACAAAATTCACCTGATCAAAGTGAGTATTTATGGTGGGCGCAAACTAACTGTAAATCGTGGTTTCTTATGCAAACATTAATAAAAGCCTATAGAGAGATTAATTTTATTACATTCTTGCCGGATGGTGTGTGCTTAGAATTGTTAGTGATGAAACATTTATTCATCTTGGTAAGTGGTTTTTATTTTTGGTCGGCTCTACAGGATATCGAAGACTTCAAAACATATTTCAGTGTAATTTGATGGAAAGTTTGGCAACGTGTCAAGAAGGAAAGTGAAAAGGTCCTTAGCACTCAGAAAGCAAATGCTTTTTTCTCTCTTTTTTTTTTTACCTTTTAGTATTTATTTCTTCTTAAACCATACCAAAAAAAACCCCCTTCTTTTCATTCTTTGTCTAAAGCGGATAGATTAAATATTTGCATAAGCAAAATAGTTACTTATTAACCAAAAATTCGCCAACATTTTTTTCTCTAATTGTTTGCCAATTGATTTTCATAAGCTGACATAACCCCTCAACACAGGGACGCCAACCGCTAACAGGTTTAGTTGATGAATGCACACATTTACTGAAAAAAATCCTGGGGACTTTGATGGCACAAGTTTTGTGATTGGCAGTTTTCTGATGTATATTTTATTTATTTATTTATTTTGTGAAAGGTTGCTTTATGTGTATGCCAGTCTCTGTTGAAAGGCAGACTCACCAACACTAGAGCTGAGGTCTCCATTCTCCCCGTCGGCCCCGTGGTGGTTGGCGTTGCTGTGGTAGCTGCTCATCGCTTCCAGCTTGATCTTCTTGACCTTCATGGCCTCTGCGATGGCTGCGTTGGCAGCTGCCGCCGCCGCTGCTGTCAGACCTGGGGAGAAGAGGCAGAGGATAGTGCTTTCAGACGGGCTGCATGTCTGCCGAGGCTGAGCCACTGCACCTGCAAAAACCTTTCAAACCCTGCCCGGGCAAATTAAAACAAGTAAGGAAAAGGACCTCTGAAGAAAATAAAACTGTGAATAATCTTAGACTGTAGGGAATAAGTAGCGTAAGATCGTGGCTTGCTTTTTCATCTACTGACAAGGGATATCTTCACAGCGGGTTATCATGCTGATGAGATGGATCCCCGTGTGTGTGTGGCAGCATATGATTTTTATGAATGTTTTACAAACTCCGCTATTCATCGCCACTGGAGTGATGCATTTGTACTCTGATAGGAACAGATGCAGTCAAGATAACAATGCAAAAAGCCCGCATTTTGTGTGTTTATGCGCCACGTATGTATATGTAACCAAGGCCTTCTGACGTAGAAAGACACAGAAGACAAAGAAAATGTGGAAAAAAAAAAGGGACTCAGGTTTAACATTATATATGGTGAGAATGGGGGTTGTAAAAATGTTATCACTGTATATTTCAGAGACACTTTGTCATGTATTTATCTAATCTAATCACAATGAATAATAACTGACAATCCCATTTAAACGCATTACAGTTTACTGTTTCTCCTAATAAATTGTATTCTCTAAGTGAATTCTCTAGGTGAATAAAGCAAAGGGTTCAAGATTTTACAATGTACATATTTGTGAATTGTTTTGGGAGCATTTAATACTGACATTAAGAATATTAATAATATTACCTTATATCTGCTATGCTCCAGTTTAAATTTCCTCTTTGGTATGAATATCTCCTACCATGTTATGACAACGGGCCAATTATCTCTGAGAATTTTACATAGATTCTCTTCTGGCCTTAGGCAGCTGTTTTCATGAGCGGAGTAAATGACTATTGACATTACATTTTCAATAATCATTCACATTTCTACCAGCATCTCTAAATATGTACTGTAATAGCAGTATCTGACATGGGCATCCACCTAGATCAAAATGGACTTGACTTGATTGATATAGTGTGTCTGAGATTATAGATATACATATGCTGAGCACACTGCAGAGATCATAAAGCATTGGTTTGTCATTGGGGTAGTTCCAGGGTTCTGGTGTATTGAACGTGACTGAAATCTTTATTCATGAGGCTGGTCTCAAACAGCAGGGACAGATAGTGCTAAAGCTCCTCTAGGCCCGTGTGTCTCTGGAGAGTCACAGGACTCTTCTCACCAACCCCAGCAACAAAATCAAAGATGCATGGTCGGGGGAGAAAAAAAAAAAGATATGTACCTATTAGTGAAATCACTCATATCCACAATACACTATATCACCTGCCCTTTTACGGAGGCTGCTCATACTTGATATGCAGGTTTGGCTTACGTTTGACGCAGAACAAGGCAACGTCTGCGTTTATCATCACTAAGCTGTCACGTCTCCGTGATAGGACTCAAGAGCAGCTATTAGCCATGCATTTGAGGGAGACACAAGTACAAGGAGAGGTAGAAATCGAACATGTGGCTGTAATAGATACATGAGAGCATTCGCACGCACAGACACAAACACACACTGACAAACACGCACACAAGAACATACCAGCCTGGGCACCCTCGCCTCTCATCCCCAGCTGATAGGCAGATGGCGAGAGTCACTCTGAGCCACTGACATGGAGGTGCATATAATTTAAAGCCTTGTTTGCATCTTAAAATACATCAGTACCATATTGACGTACAGTATACATCATGTCAGAGAGGGCCCTCTCGTTTGCAATGGGCCCTGGCTGCTGTTCCATATGCATAGGCAGAGCAGAAAAAAAAAGCTATTGCCTCATAAGAAGGTGATACTTCTTCACATAATGAATGTGGCCTCTGCCCAGTCTGAAGGTCAGCCTTCATTTGTGTATAATGGGCAAGAGTCAACTGTTTTCCAAATGAGACGTATGCAGAACAGACTGCCGAGTAAATATTGAAATCACCTCTGGGCTGTTTGTGTGATAAATTCCCCCCACAAATCAGGTGCCGCTCAAAGGAGTGCCGCAGTGGTGCTTTCTGATGCTCTCTAACTTTGGCTGCGAGAGCGCTTGGTTTATTGCTCTGCAGGCGGAGTGTTTACGCCATTCCTTTTTCTGTAGGAAAGTGGACGACACTGTCAGACTAGCAAAATAAAAGGAAATGAATCTATGTATAGCAAGGGGAAAGGTTCTGGTCAGATGTGACCCGAGTAAATAAAGGTGAAGAGATCGATTTTCACCGTTTATGAAACAAATGAAATGATCACTTTTCCATTTTTCATTTTATCATTCCGCCCCGATCTCTCGCCCTTCCTTTGACTAAGTGGCACACGCCATAAATCGAAATCTTTGTTCTGATAATTGTTTCATTTCGCCAGATCAATTGTCATATCCACATTACACACACCTCAATACAGTGAAAGTAATAAGGAAGCCAGGGAAATGTTGGCGCCCTGCAACAAGTCTATTAAGCCACTAGAAGTCTAAACGTCAACAAGACCAATCCCACTCAGTGCTAATCTGCATTCATTACTATGCAAACAAAACAATCCAGCCTCATATATTCTTTCAAAGTCACCTTTAGATTCAGACTCTTCTCATATAGACGTACGGGCAAGTCAGAATCCTCCCGAGCACAAAACAAACAGCGCATCACGGCCGCATGTAGAGAGCCACACCAGTCAAAGAACAGAAAAGGGAACATTTCAACAAATAGAGAATAGCATGGCACTGTCACATGGGGAGCACAAAACAGCAAATAACAGAGACAAGGTCTGATGGTAGCCCTTGGAGCAGCTGTCATATTAAATAATAATGAAGGATCTATTAATATGCAAAGGAAGCAGCAGCCGACTGGCTTAACGCTGTCATGCCTCTGCATATTGTCAGGATCTTCATCATTAATTAACATGCTAGCTGCCCCATACCTGCGCCAATGTCAGAACATTCTTACAACAAACACCCGAATGCCTGTGCCCTCCGCAACTAACTCGTATAATTAAATTAAAATCAGATTAACTTCACATCAGTACACAAAAGACTGACTTTTACGACTTTCTCTAGCAGCGATTAAAAAAAAAAAAAATAACCAGGACTTATCAGTTGTGTTTCTGTTTTGTCTCTGTTAGGCAGTGCACCACGGGCAACAATGAAAACACACTTTATTTATCGGCCAGGCAGGATAAGTGGGGAAGAGACACTCCATGTCAATGAGAATGGCTGCCTAATTTTATGCATGGACTGGTGGCAGCACGGCAACGGCAACACAACTCTTAGGTACACTGCATCACTTGAACTGCGCTTTCCACATCATGACAAATTTAGTATCAATTACAGAGCGCGCTAACCTTATGATAAGCAGTGGATTCAGGGAGGGGGGGGGGGGGGTAGAGGCACAAAGAAACGGTGCTAAATTACCTGGTGCATGCTGGATCTATTTTAAAGCAGGTTGAAGAGGCACTAGATTAGATGATCCCCTCTTCATGTTGACGTGCTAATTGTACGTCATACGAGCATACTGTAAATATTACAATATGCTTCCACCTACAGCACAGTCGCTCCTAAGTGCCGGTGCCGTCCACACACACACACACACACATACACGTACACATACATATTGGCACAGGCAGGCAGGTTTTAAAAAATGTTGTTTCTATCAGTAAAGTACACGATGCACCCTGGTAAGATGTAGGTGACATTCATTTCTCTAATGGTGAATGCAGTACTCCTGCGTTATTCAAAAGGTTGAAGCCATATCCAGGACATAAATGAATTATATTGAAGCTGCTGCTTAAGTAGTGGCCAGAGTGTGAGCGGAGGCCCTCTCCACTTTAAAGGAGATGTCATCTCAGTGTGGTGTCAGTCCACAGCAAATAATCCGATTTGGGGGCCAATCTGCCTGTAATGCATCAGCAACTGGAAAGGCTCCAGCACAACCCCCCTGGGGGCACCAACGCAAGCATGCACGCATTCAGACACACACATGTGCTTTCACACACATATGAGGGTATTTCCTTAAATGGGAATGTAAGCATATTAAGATGTCCTTTTCTAAATGGAACTGGTGTCAAGGGCAAAGATACATATGTTAACAATGTGTTTCACATAGGCCTCTGTGGTCCTGTTAGACTGTGAAGATCACATCTTTTTCTATGTGCTGAACATGGCCATTTGATTTTAATCTAATATGATTTGTGTCAAATATCCTAAAAAAAATGATATTACTGTTTAAACAGGGAAATAGGAGTAAACAAAATTCCTAAAACAAACTCATTTGCACGAAGGAAGCAGCATTAATTCTGTCGGCTCTTGCTGCCTTCTGAGGCTATGAGATTAGATAACTGTACAAGGCCTCGCGGCTTTTATAAGATGAGACTTTTTGCCATATTTGAGCAGCAGTCGCCACTCTTGAGTGATAAGGGACCGGGCGAGGAGCACCAAGACAGAATATTTGTAGACGTTTCACCAGGAGAAAAATGACACGCTACTGTGAGCAAAACACTTCACGCTTTTTTTTTTTTTTTTTTTTTTGTTCTTTCTCTGCAGCCCAAATTAAACAGCGCCGTGGCTTTTTCGAGGAGTCTCGGAGCATTGGTAAGCCTCAAGAACACCCGTCAGCCCCCTTTCCGTCTGCGTGTGCAGGCGCTAACTCATCTGAAAAATGAACTAATATGACATGACATGATAGTGTATCTATTTAAGACAGTTTCTCAATGTCAGTTTTTTATCATCAATCAGTACATTTGGACATGACAGGGAGATCAATTAGTCGCCTACTTAGATGCTAACTTATGTGTGGTCAATTATACGTAATTATTAATCTGTCAAAGTCTGTAACTTCTATGACGTTTAATGCTTAATACTATAATCAAAACAATAACCGTCTTAATTACGATATAGAAACTGATGAAAAAGTTCAGTCTTTCCGGCTCACGGCAGTGGTGAGAAGACCTCAAAACCTCAATAACTTTATCTCTGCGCCCTGTATACCCTGACTAAATGTCAAGATCATAGAGTCCTCCAGGGCTTAAAGGGGGAGATATCAAAAGGCCTTTCTGTTGCTTTATGTTCCACTAAATAACAGGACTCTTTCTCATCATTGTCCTTTTTTGTGTTCACTCCGGCCTTTAACTTCGTCCTCTGTACTACAGCATAGATAGCCAGTGACCTCAGCCTTTTCCCAGAGTTCAAAGCACCAGCCATTGAGAATTGGACGGCCCAATCGGTTTGTGCACATTACATTTCTTACAGATGCTGCTGTTTATAAAGATATGGATGATATATATAGGATGGGTACAAACCACATTTCTATTAAAAAAAAATGTGCACACACATATATACACACAAAAAAAGAGGTTTCGGTCCTTTATCTCTCCTCCACAAAATACAATTAAAGGCTGGTTAAAAACAATGTGTACATGGTGATGGCGTGAGCGTTAAGAGAGCCCCGTTCGACAGTACAATACCATTAAAGACATATCAAGAAGGAGAGCAAAATATGCAAATCAGAACACTTAGAGCCACCAACATCAAAGCAGTCACAATGAAGCCAGCCACAAATAGAACAAAAGCATTAGTTGCAATAAGACTTGGCCCAGGGCTAAGTTAGGGCACAAACGGTTGTTGTTGATTCTTGTGGCGATAAGCTTGCTTTAGCATCCCTACTGCCTATGTACATATAGCAGTGGAGTGGATTTAATCGCACTAATTAGAATGCACTCAAGGCAAAATGCAACATCTACTGGAATAATCTGAGAGAAAAGATCTCCACTCCAATTTATTCTCCCCCTCTTCGTTTCCGGGGGTTGAACAGAGGATCTGTTTTTGGTAAACGAGTGAGCGGCTGGTGTCTGGTGGTTGGGTGCATGTGTCACTTTGGACTGGTTGCCATTTCGAGGACAAGCTGCAGGGAAGCCACTAGTGGGAAGCTGTGTGTGTGTGTGGGTGGGTGTGTGTGTGTGTGTGTGACAGAAAGACCAAAAAAAAAGAAAAAGAAACACATACTTGGAGCGAAAAGTAGACTTAGCAACAGCGACTAAGACGGAGCCATTACCTGTGGGTGGGATCATGCCAGGGGACATGAGACCGGGGACCGAGTGGGGCATGATGTGGGGGTTCTCCGGTGATGTCACGCTCTGGGTCCTCTTCGGAGGCCGCCCGGGTCTGGAGCTAAAACAGCAGACAGAGAAGGTGTGAGGTGAAGAGACAAGGAGGAGACTGGCAGACGAGGAGGGTGGGGGGGCTGTGTGGGCGGCGGTGGGGGGGTGTTAACATTTGGAGCACTCCAGAATGCAATTCCATTCCAAAGAGCTAACATGTACTGTAAATAAATTTCTTTTCAAGGACAGTTGCTTTCTGCAGCTCAACATAATAGACTTCCATAACTAATTAGATTACACGGTGAATTCATTTCCTTTATTGAAGATCAACCACTTTTTGATGCATAATTCATAACCCGTACCTCGTTACCTGTTCCTCCGTATTAATATCCCCACACTATTTGAATTGCCTCGTTTGCATATGCTAAAATCCAGTGCGCGGCCCTCGGCCTGGAAATTACATGTTAACTTGTTATAATTATTGCAGTCAGGCCACTATTGATTTATGAGACTTTTAAAAACCAAATATGTGTAGTTCTGGTAATGAATGATATTTTAAGGTTCTTCAGGAAATTAAAAGGCAATGGCTGCCTTAGGAAATGTTCTGCTTGCTTGATTTAATGCGTGCCTTAGCTGGAAGGTGGTGTGACAGAGTGATTCAGACCTGTTGGACGGTTCTGATGGGGGAGTTTTATTACACCAAACGAGGGGCACAGATCCAGCCATGATAAATGAGTGTGCCACCTTACTGTGGAGGAGAAAAGGCCTTCAAAGCAGATACACCCATGACTTTACACACATCTTACTCATTCACTTATTAATACAGCTTCGAGTCACAATCAATACCTACTTTGCTGGCTTATAGTTACAAAGAAAAGCCTACAGGGTAAAAAAAAAAAAAAAATGCAACCAGCTCATAATGAGGATTCTGAGAAGGTATATTCTTTATGAACAAGGAGCTGGATGTCTCAGCTGAAGATGAATTATTGTGACTTGACACAGGTGACATATTGGCTTCATACATTATTTCTCATACAATAGTCCATTTAAAGCTTCACCAGGATACTAAGTTCTCCCTAATATGAACTGAATTTAATCAATCTTTAAAATGCAAAATCTACCAGAGGAAACTTGTATGAAAATTATATTAAATTTTTTTTTTTTTTTACACAAAAGTGACGCGACGTTTCAAGATCGTTGTCTTTCTGGCACTGATGTGTGAAAATGTGATTTTCTTTTTTAGTTTCAGAAACGTCTAATATAATAAGTATAAGTAAATATATTTCAATCAGTATTTTTCGTTCTTTATTGGCAGTGTCAGTAAAATCATAATGGCGTATAATGTTGCAGTATCCATTTATTTATGTAGAACTCTTCATTACTTTACCTTTTTGCGGTCAGTGATCATTAACCATTTATAACTGAAAGTGAAAATGGATTAAAATTAAATTAATGGAGGTACAAATAAGTAAAAAATATGTTGTTCTATTTTTTCCCAATTTTTTGCATTCTGGACTTTATTAAACAGGCATATATTGTGGCAGCATTCATTTATTTTGATGGTGTACAACTTTTAATTCATTTGTCTTTTTCCGGTCAGTGATTATTAACCATTTATAACCGAAAACAGAGAAAAATTACATTAATGGAGGAAAAAAAAACCCAAAAAAAAAACCAATGAGTTATTCTATTTTTTTCCGCTTTTTTTCTTTTCTTTCCCTTTTTTTTCTTCTTCTCTTTACCAATGATGTCGCATTCTGGACTTTATCAACCAGTACATTATATGTGGCTGTTTGTGTTACAGTACATTTCACTACATTTCCCAAAGGCAGTATCTACAGAGCAATGCGGTGTTTTCCTTCAGATACCACACAGCCTTAGTGGTTGAATTTATTCAGCCGTGTCTTCTGAGGTTTATTTACCTCAGTCCTGCTAATAGAGTGCACTTGCTCTATCTGTCTGAATGTGCTGACTCCCTCATATAGCGGCTCCAGAGGTTTTAGGACTAAAAGCAGACTTTCACCCAACTGTGTCCCTTTAGAGGGAAAATACACAAGTGAGAGTAGCACGAAGTAGTGAGACGGTGACCAAATGACAGAAAAGAGAGAGAGAGAGAGAGAGAGAAGGGTAAAAAGAGAAATGAGTGCCCGCTCAACCTAGGAGCGTCTAGAAATGTAATTCCTATTTCTATAGAAGCACCTCTTTGATCTTATGAGAGGAAGAGATCGCAGACAGTTTTGCTGTCATCACTTTCACTTGTACTCTAGCTGAATTATTTATGAAAGACCTCAATAGAGGGTATGTGATGGGTAAAAGGCTTTTTACCAACAATACTAAAAGCCAAAAGGCCCTCAAATGGACAAAAAAATGTCACATCAACCTTAGATCATGTCAAAGGATGTGAACCCAGGTACAAAGACCCAGTTAAGTAAAGGTAATGTTTAGACAGACTGCAAGAGAATCTGTCCGTGTGTTTAAAACGGATAGCATTTCACCTACCCTCTGCACACAAAAAACACCAGCTAACCATGAAAGCAGTACACCAGCTGAAAAGAGCTTTGAACTGAGGAACCTCAAAGCTACAGAAAACCTTTACTGAAATTAATGTTTTTGTCTGCTTTCCTTATAGTCGAGTAGGTGTCTAAATTTACAGCGACGAAATACACTTTATTACAGAGGGGGGCATTTTCCTCTTTCATTTAGTGTCTTCAGCGGGTTGTGATTCATGTCGTTAGGAATAATGTTCCTTAACAATATGTAATTTAGCCCTACAGCTAAGGCATGCTTGGCCACATCAGTGCAGATCCGCACTGGTCAGAGCCATCCAGGCTAATAAGCTGGGTCCAGAGAGGAACTCAACCTGGCCTCAAACAAAAGAGCCAGGCTATTTATCAAGCAGCAGATGCTGATTCCCTAAATAGCCTGGCACAGAAACTGCTCCAAACTAGGCCATTATTTCAGAAAAAAAGATAGCACAACTGGATTTATGATTGGAATTTTGGTACATTTCATTTCTTATCCACCTTTGTCTTTCCTAAATCCTCCTTGCTTTCTTTTATATTCACCTCTGGGTTTGACTTGGAAATTTTTTGCTGGTCATATTTGGACAGCGATATTATCTTTTTGTTTGAGGTCATTCACGAATCCGTTTTATTCCCTACTTTATTTATGTTTATACTGAAGATATTCAGGGGCCTCCTATCTCTGGCTTCAATTAAGGAAACAAAATATGCCCCACCAGCTTTGGGCTGGGGCCACAAATATGTTACACATCTATTCTCTCTTTTTTGTTTTGCTGCCATGGTGAAAAGAAAATAGTGGTGAACTTTCCCTGAACCAGACTTCCTTTAATGGCCCGGCCGTGTGTTGACCCAGCAGAGTCGACTGGAACCTGATACTATCCAACACACTACGCTGCACAGGCAATCAGATTACATGGGGCCCAACAATACACTCCGCACGAGTCTAATTTCAACGCTACAATGCAATAAAAGCGCAATAATTAAATTCGCGTTCTCACCTCGTTTACAGGAAGCCAACACAAGGTGCTGGGTATAATAAGAGGCATAAGACAAGATATAGGTGAGGTTTTTGATTTCATGGCGGAATTCTGACATCTCACTATCAGACTCTTTTCTGTCAACGGAAGCGCTGACTGAGATCTTATTACCCAGAACGCCGTTAATGCAGTGATTATGATCTGTTATAAATCAATTGAAACCACAAATGTAATGTTTAGCCCAAGTGAGCACACTCTCTTAGTGGATTCAGTTACACACAGACACACATCTGCTCCTCCCATCTTCAGATATCTTTAGGAATTCAACCTGATTATGTCAATAGTGAGTCTAGTTTGCAGAGAAAGAGCATAATATTATTTCCTGGTGGTTATGATTGAGCCATTAACCTTTTATCTCAGCCTTTTGTTTGACGTTTCTAAAAGGAAAGGATGAAGATATTTATTCCATTTCCGCCCAGTCGGCCAAAACAAGCGGGTGAATCATTCCGTCTGGGGCTTGTGTAAACAAAAGGCATCTCCAGGTCTCTGCCAATCAGGCCTTATAAAATATTAACCCAATGTCATTGCCCTTTTAAATTCTCTCACCTAGAATTCCCTAATTGTTCCTTTTCTTTATCTCTCCAGTGCAGAGAGTAAATAAATTAACAAAATAGCTTTTATCGCCCTGAGTAACCTTTTAACTGAAGGATTATCTGGGGTTTATTTTTCATTTCTCTCACAGCGATAGCGGAGCATGCCCCATTGATTGGTTTGCTGGGGTGGTGACCAGCCATGAAAACAAGGTCTTATTGATAAAACAAAGCAGCTTCTTACCTTTTAAGTGTCAGGTCAGACAGAAATTCAGAGGCCTCAGACCTTCAGGAGCCAGAATGGCTGAGCATATAGTTTGGTTTTTTTCTGATTCAGTTGATTCAAACAGTTAAATCGTATGCATGCAACTCCCCTGTGAGGTTAACTGCGTTTGTTGAAAGACAGGGATAACATGGCCGCAGTGTATTACTACCAATTTAAAATCCCCGTGGATAAGATAACAACGATGGTCGGGAGGACAAAATGATATGTTGAAGTTGAGTTTTAAAGTTAGCATTAACGCTGTATTTTTCTGTGATTGTCTCGTGACAAAGTATAAGGTTGGCCAGGGTTGTTCTGTTTTGTAAAGGGACTATAAACAATAAAAAAAAAAAAGCAGGGACGTATAATCATTCTGTGGTGATAGCCGTACATGTCGGCTGATTTGAATCTGTTCTCAGGTGCTGCATACTTGACTTCTGTTATGAAACACAGCAGGATGTAGATAGCATCGCCGTACATGCAAACTATCACATCAGGAACAAAAGTAATATGTTTTCCTTTTGAAATTATTTTGAAATACAAACCGCGTAATAGTCTTTTAGGCAGTTCAAAAAAAGACATTCTAAGTACATCCCCTTTAGGACGTGTACTTAAATCTTTAGGATACTACAGAGCTTTAGGGTGTTATAACACCACTACACTATAGTACTACTACCAATACTACGATAACAGGCAACTTCTTGGTATTTTGTAGATCAAGTCATTAATCGCTATAAATAATTATGTGAGCTGCAGATAATACTAACATTAATCGTAATAAAACTCGGAAAGAAAAACAACCCACTGCCAAACACAGGAGTGTACTACTGTGTGTTGCCTTCAACAACAAGAAAAAAAAAAAAAGATGATTTATATTTCCTGCTGACCTTGGCAGTCTATTGGTTGTGACGATCATAATCTCAGAGTCACAGTGTGATACATGGGAATGTATTCACTCATCCATCTTTTTCATGCATCCATCTATCCTAACCCTCATCTTGTATCTGTATTTGCATTGAACCTATTCTTGGATTATCTCAATCAGCTTCCCCTTGCACCTGTCAAACACCGCCTCGCACAGGTAGCCACATCATGCTTATCTGATCTAGATAGCTGGATTACAGCGAGTTTGCGAGTGCGAAAAAAAATAAAAATAAAACACACACACACACAGACACACACAGACACGCACTTTTATTTATTAGGGGTAGGAACAGCTGCATCCGCCTGCAAACTGTGAACCTTTGTTACGGAACAATATATCACAGATCAAATGGTGTGAAATCAAAGGCGAGAGAGAGTTAGCATCAATCCCACTAAAACCCCTTTTAAAGTGCTGTCTGTGCTCTGATCCCTGTGTGGACTAATGTGCAGGGTTGAGATCAGTGGTAGTTGGGAGAGTGGGTGCCTTCCTGGTGCCTTTGTCTGGGCTCAAGCCTGATTAGAACCACGCTGGGTGAGACCATCACAGCGTCTGATGGTACGGAGGAGCTTGGAGCCAGTCACGCTTCCTCCGCTGTCCTCGGGCCCATGCCACGAAAACCGCAGCCAGGCCTTTGCAGAAAACCACTGTTACAGTAGCTACAAAGAGCTTACTCTTGTAATCACATTCTATTAGAGCCGTTTGAAGCCTCTCAGCTGTGAAATAGAATCTAAAAAAGATCTAAAACACGATAAATTGCTGATTATTCCCATGCATCATTAATGTTAAAAGCTGATTTCATAATTGTGTGTCCCATAACTACAGAGTCGAAGATTGTTCAGTATCACATCAACAGACTCCGATAATGAGTAAGCAGACTTCCTACATGACGGTAACTGATGAGGAAAGCCTAATTGGTTGACTTTTCCATGCCTAATGGATGATTCTCTTAATTAAAAAGATACTGTACCAAATGTTAGAAATCAGATAGCGCTTAAAGTAAATGCAGTTAATCAAATGTATGAGAATGAACAGTTCCAGGAAAGCCTAAATGAGATTGGTAGATATGATTTTGCTCCAATATTTATTAATTGCAAGTGCCTTTGGTTAGCAAAACAGAACAGGTCTTATCTTCAAACTGCGAGGAAATTTCATCTAACCACTCTCACTGATCTCTCTTTTTCATGAACTGCGATGCATATGAAACAAGTCTTCAAAACAAGGCTTTAAAAACTTACCCAGTCAGGGTGCCTTTGAGGATATTTAATTAAAATCTAATCCTGCATTCATTAAGGCTCACATAAATTAAGCTGTCATTCATAAGATTTATGGATTCTCATTTGCATATTGCATACAATTCATCAATTACTCAAGTATGAAAGGAGCGCATTTCCCTTGGAGCTGCCTGCTAGCCTGCCAACATTTGAAATGAGAGAAAGAGCACGACTGTCAGGCATTCACTGCAAACTTTTCCCCACAATGTCTGTGCACTGATTAATCTCATTTTCTAGGCATCCCTTACAAGATTGTACACAGTCCAGCTGCACTTTTCAATTATTTCTCCTGTCCTCTCAACTAACTTTGAAAGCAGGACAGGCTAAATGTGGACTGGGGGCTACTTTAGTCGTTATGTATATAACATGTCTTTTTGCCAGGGTAATCATAAATTAGAGAGAGGGGTTTTAGAGATCCTAATGGAAAGGAAATGTAGTAATTTTATTGCAAATCCCATCAGGCAAATATTCTGTATGCAATAATAGCATATTTCCTGTCACATTTAGAGGGGAATACATCCAGCAGGCATTCTGACAGAGGGAGGGGAAAAAAAATAGGGGGAGGGTGGACGGATGAGAGAGAGAATGGCAGAGGGAAAACAAAAGAGAGGGGGGAGAATCCTGGTGCTAAACACATAAAAACTCCCTTTTTGGACGTGAGGCTATGGGAAACACAGTATGGAGTAAGTGCTTAAACCAAGCGGAGCGTGAACGCATCTAAGATAAAAGGTCAGGCAAAAACAAACAGACCACTCGCGAGGACGAATGGAATTAATTGACTCATTAATATGCATGGCTAATAAAGCTCAAAATCCTAAAACAAAAATCATTGTCAACCATTCCCTTTTAATGGCTCTTATTTTCAGCTTGAGAAGAGCTAGTCTACAGGGTGTATCAATCTTAGGAGGGGTGGAGTTCGTCCACCAAACAGGCTTGGGGTAACCTCGGTGTTGTATGCTCATGTCCTCCCCAGCAGACAAAGGCAGAGTTGTTCTGGTAGAGGGATTAATTGAGAATTAATCCCAGTTTCTGGCAGTGGAACAGACCGGCAGTTAGGAGTGAAAGTCATCCTGAAGGGTAGTTAATTGGTTCCCCATAGCAGAAGCTTTGGAGAACAGAAATCAAGCTGCATTTTCATTAATCCTCCCCATTGTTTTGTGAAATTGTTGTGGAGAGTGACTTCAGATAGAGTCAATAGTTAAGGCTTTTAATTTGCTTTTAATTCCGCCAGTGGGGTGACAATTAACAAACCCCAAAGAACAATAGCCGTGAAAATGATGCGTTCGATTGACTCTAAATGACTCTGAAATCAAAAACCGATAAGCAATTAATATACTGTACTCTACAAATTGTAAGCACCTCCAACATGCTTGATGTGCTCCATCTCGCCGCGACTCCCCAACCGCATCATGTCCTTTCGGCTATCGCTCCCTCACCACTAAAGCTTCTGAACTTTGGGAATAGCACCAACAGATTGTCGGATGTGATTAATTTCAGGTCTAAATGGACACAACGGTCAGAAAGGGTGATGTAATCATAACATGAGGAGACGCGGTGACTAACAGCAGGGATGGAGGAGGAAGGAGAAAAGAGGAGAAAAAAAAAAAAGCGAGGCAATGCACAACCAGAGATAGAGAGAAAGGACACGAGTGGAAGATGTAGACGGAGGGAAAGCAACTGCTCGCAAACACACTCGGAGTTCAAGCTAAACAGGAAGACCGTGGTGATTAGCATTAATTGCACTGAGGATTGGAATCCTGTGTGAAACATTAAACAAAAATTATCTACTGTTTATTCTCTTTTTTCCTGATTTTCTTTTTTTCAATAATTAATGAAAAGTAAATACTTGGAGGAGTCCAAAAATGATCTAGGGAGGAAAAGAAATGTTTACATAATCAAGAAAAATGTTCCACTCGCGCTCTCTCTCTCCCTCTCTTTGTATACATGGAAAGGTTAGGACTCGGGCCTGTTTCCTCACTGTTTCTCACTGTATCCCCATCAGAAGCAACAGTGTCTGTTCCCCCGAGTGTCGACTGCTGTGAGAGTGTTTGCATATTTAGATACAAGCAGCCCTGTTTATGCAGCCCCACTCTCGGCTGCTCAAGTTCACTCCAACGCAAGCCCTGATCAATTTGGCCAGCTGTGCTTTAAATGCTGTTTACAACAATAACATCGCGGCTAACAGAGCAGAGCATTGCATGCAGACACACACATGTGCACGTACACTTTGCAGAGAGCGAGCAGGAGAAGGAGAGAGAGAGGGAGAGAGAGAGAGCGAGCGAAACAACTTCAGAGGAAGCCCCCAGCCTGTGCATTCCCAGACGAGCATTTGTACTGAGTTAAAGACGAATCAAAGCACCGACTCCTCTGCAAGACACGGAAGAATTGGATTCCGTCTGTGTACATCTCTGTGATCCTTCCGGAAGAATCTGTTATTGCGAGCAAAAGGGAGAAAATAACAGGAACTCAAACTTCAGTCCCACCCTGAAGTGGGCTGAATTGAATGTGGCGTGTACCAGTTACTGGCTTTATTCCCGATGAGCGACTGGCACTGAGCGGCAAACGCGTTGTCAGGCTCACTAAAAATTCCCACAAAACGCGACAATTACTTTGGACAAGCTGCTGTGCATTTTATAAATAACTTTGTTTGGGTGACATACCGCATTACTTGAGATTTCAGGAGCTTCAGAGGAGATGGAGAAGAAAAAACTAAAAAAAAAAACTCCATTTAACTGAGGGCAGGAGAGCAATAGGCCTACTCAGCAGATAGCACCGAGGCTGCTGGTGTCCTCTTGTTTGATGATATAATTCTTAATGTACAGCCTGACTAGACATAAATCTTTACCCAAGCTTCTTCACCTGAATTCTTTTTTCTCTCTTTCTTTCTGTCTCACTCCCATGATGAATTGTTTGCTACATCTTGGAGACTAAAACCCTTCAACCTCTTCAAACCCGGGTTTCTAATAACGCGTAGGTGCTGGGGAGAGGTGACAGCATGATGAATATCACAACAGACAGCTCCAATATGGGACAATTTTACCAGATCGATATCTCACTGCAATATCAGAGAAAAGGAGCTGATATTAGTCTACACAGTGTATTACAGATGGGGTACATTTCTTCTCTCTGCACTCCCAGTGAACCTGGGCTATATTTCATCCATGTCGGCAATGGTTTACACACTCACAATCGCTCTGGAAACTAATCATAGCATGGTAGCCACGCCAGATGCATCTGCTTAAAATTATCCATATGTGTGACGCACTCCTAACCCCTTGTTCAACACGGTGACGGACTTGCAAATAAACTGTGAATCACATAAGAGGACGTTACAGACCATTATTTCTAGTGGGAACAAATGTTTTGTCACATTTTAATAGAGAGATTGCCGGCTTTGTGTGGGAGATGCAGCGTTTAAGTCGAGGCAAGGAAGAGCAATTCACGTTTGAAAACAACTAACGGGAGACAAATAGCAACAGTTTCAGTTAAAGCGCAGGGGACTTTCTTGCCGTAACAGGGTGACTGAAAAATGTCAGACACGTTCCAGGCAAATAAAAACAGCGACTCTTGACGCGACAGCTTTTTCAACAAGTATTGAAACATTAAAATAAAAAATAAAAAACACATGTTTGGGCAAAACAAATACAATGTATTACCCTTTAAAAATTTTCTCAAGAATAAGGTGTGAACGTTTGATAAATTATCGCAAGAAAAAGAGTGTTTTCATAAAATGCTACATACACGTGCATGAGTGTGTGGGTTTGCTATTAGGAGTCTGAGTTTAATTTGCAGTAAATTATGGTTCAGGGGATTCATCACAGTACAAACATTTGTTGAGCCTTAGATGAATAAATCAATCACAAACACTGTCTGACAAATTAACTGACACAGTTCTCTTTGTCAGGCTTCGTGCTAAACACCGTGGTCAAGTAACGTGTGCCTGAAGAAATAGAATGAGACACCTTTTACTTCCAAGGGAGACAGATGCATATGGGGGGGAGAGGGAATGAGGGGCGAGAGAGAAAGAGAGAGACAAACTAAAAGAGAGAGAGCAGACGTTGCTAACTCTTAATATCTTCCCTCTCCAGGGGGCCGGGGCTGAGGGCCCCTCTGCTGTCAGCTGCAATAGGACCAGTCTTTTTGTGAGTGCCCAAGGTTCGTTAAGGGCTATTAATGGAACACAGTATCCCTTGTGCAGGGAACTTGTCAGTGTTTCATTAGAGACTGATAAACATATAATACATAAGTGTCAAACACAGTGTGTGTGGAGTTTGATGCGGCGGCAGGAGGGGAAGAGGATTTTGGGATTGGGATGGACCACTCATTCCCATGCTCTGCACAGACAATATTAATGATTTCATACCGACTGAGGAGTGAGGGGGGGAACACGGAGGAACTGTGGAGCATGTTGCTGGCATCATTGAGACGAAGTCAATTACAGGGATGCACTTTGGCAAACACTGAAATGTATGATACTCTTGAACGGTGATCTAAGTAAAGAACAGTATACTTGGGTGGATATCTCGCCAAGATGAGACAGTCTGGCATATCGCTGTTGTCCAGACCAGGCCCAAAAGTACAAGAAAAAGAAATACATCATATTCAATTAAAGTTCTTTTTTCACCACTACTGAACATATCAGCCCACAGCTGGGACTCTGGGTCTAGTTCACAAAGTCCTTTTGATCATTTTGTGGCAGTAAGAGAGTTTGGAGTCCCATGGAGTATGGGACCAAGCTGATCTTATTATGATAATTGGGACACATCAACTTCAGATAGCACTAATGGAGTGAGATTTCAGTGATCAAGAGCACACGTTTGACTGTAGAAGCAAGTTCACTTTTTTAGAAGGAGGCATTATGCAACGCTCTGGTTGTGTTCCCAGTAGGCCGATACTAAGACCGCCAGCACAACCAAGAGTATGCTTTTAGCTTTGGTGTTTGGAATCCACGCTTACACCCGATGATGTTCAGCACTGACGAAAACTGTTTCAGGGGTGAAGTTACATCTATTTCCTCATGAGTGAATAATTACTTACCGTGACCATTAATCGGTTAATCTTCTCTTTTTACCCCTTCTCTTCAAAAGAGAAATATCAGAGGTTCAATAATTAAAAACGTGTCAGGTGAAAGTCCAACGCGCTTCCTCACACTGTATGTTCTCACATTCCCTGCTTTGTTCATCTTATTAACCTCCTCTCCGCTCGCCGCGCCTTTAAATGAAATCTTTAGCCCCTTACATGTGAAATTAAAACTGCCCTCCCTTGAGCGCTTTTAATTATTCTTCTTCAGGAGAAACTTCCACTTCCACTTTTGTCAGGGCGGCCTTCTTTCTTCCCAGTCGCCCTTTCCTCACTCCCACTCACTGCCCAGGTCTGTCATGCTTCACTCCTCCCTCCAGCCCATTGCTCCCCTTTTTTTTTCCTTTTCTCTTCTTCTGCAGGTCTGTTTAATTCTCACCTTGCTCTGCCCTTGTCATCAAGCCGTTGAAGCACAAAGCCAGGAGCAAGGGAGTGTTTACTCATTTCCCCACTACATTACCCCTCCTATTAATCATTGCATGGAAACTTCTGGACACTGAAACATCTCTGCAGCCGATGCCCCAGCTGCTCCCTGTGCTAACAGGGCCAACTTTAAAAAAACTGGCATTATGAAAATTATCTCGCTTTATGTGAAAGTTATAAATGCCGCCACAGTCTGCTGCGAACACCAAGTCTCCAGCAAGTTAACTCCCTCAAGAAACTACTTTTATTATGTTGCAAGGTTCAACGTGTCAAATACTGAAAGGAAAATCCATTCTAAAAAGATATTTTAAAATGTCACAAATAACGTCTCTGTGGAAATAAAATATAATGATGCCTCTTGATAAACACAAAGTAGAAGTAAACATGAGTTGGCTGACATTGAAATGCATGATACATTATGTGCACACAGGACGGGCAGAGGTTAGTGTCTCTAATTAATCAAATTTAATTGCATGTAAATTGTATTTTAAATGCAGATGAGGAAAAAAAAATGAAAAGCTGTTTTTAGGTGAAGAAAGAGGCCTCTTGTTAACTCTTCACTTTGTTTTATTTGCAAAGATCAAAGAGTATAAAAAAGTACGCAGAACCAAGCCATCTCTCTAAATGCTGTTTAGCATCAAGGATGGGGTTTTTTTTCTTCCCAATTACGTCTTCGAAAAACAACAAAAATAAAATTAACAAAAAAAATAAATAAATATCCAAATATTGCCAGAGAATTTAATTTGTGTCCACACTGCGACGTGAACAAGGCAAAGCTGCTCTAAAGGATTCTTATGAAATTCAATTAACACACCAACAGCTTTTCTTTTCTCCCCTGCCCTAATTCCCACATTCCCGCTGAAATGACTACATTCCCGGCGATTATGCTAACCGCTTGGAGTGCACCATAAATTCACAGGTCTGGGAAAGGCTGTAACGAGAGCTCCTTAAATATGGGAAGGAGACGTTTGAGAAGATGGATCGCCGTGGGCTAGCGGTCGACCGGCAGTGGGCAGAGGAAACTTGTTTGTGAAACACATGCTACTGCTGCTACATTACATCTAATGAGGCCATGGACATAAGCAACATTATCATTAATGACCGAACCCCTCCTTTTATGCTTCTCATCATGTGTTTTTTGTTCTTTTTTTCCTCTTCTGCCACTGCCCCCTGTCTTTTTACAATTATACTCTTGTACCGGATAGCCCAGGGCAGTGTGCTGCATGTGTGTAGGCGACATAAGAAAGACAAAAAAAAAAAAAAAGCACCCAAAATATTTGAAAGTCAAATAAATGAGTAATGTAAATAGTTTTGAGAGAGTTTACCCAGCGAACAATGGCCCCTTATGAGACACAAGTGCGACAGAGGGAGAGAGAACAGAACTGCTGGTGTGGGGATCGCAGCGGTGGGGGTTGGAGGGATGATCCAACACAATGTGGCCCTTCTCCTAAAGCAACTTGTTATCAGGCGCTACGCAGAGCCCCCCATTCAATCTGCATTTAAATACATTTCAGTCCACTCACTCATTTGCATTCATTTCTCCCATTATATTTGAAAATGGCCAAATGTCTAGCCAGCACAATGTGGGAGCCTATCACCGGCCAGGGGAAGCCCACACCTGATGCCAATTTAGCCTGCTTGGATCTATTCATTGCCATGGCCTGATCTGACAACTCCAGCTCTTCCCCATCCAGGAGACTTTTCAATTGGATCTGCTTGTGGTGACAAAATTGTTTTGCTCATTGAGTTTGTTTTTTTTTTTTGTTGTTTTTTTTTTGTGTCCACCGCCCCCCCCGCCCTCCTCCCCCTCCTTTTTCGTCTCCCTCTCCCTCTCTCATCGTCACTCCCTCCGTCTGTGAGTCTGGGTGTCTATTTGGGAGCCATGGGAAAAGGAGAGGCAAATGATTCTCAGTGGCTTCTGATTTCCACTATTTGTTCAGCATTAGGCCCACTTATCTCTGAAAGAAAAAGCAACATGTGGAGAGAAAGTGACAGGCAGAAACTCAGCCTCACTAACAGGCCTATTGTGTGCTGAAGATCTGCATTCAAACACGAGGGGCCCTCTAACTCTTTCTCTCTCTCTCTCTCTCTCTCGCTCCATCTCACTCTCTCTCACTATAAAATGCACACATACTTGTGTGTCGCAGTCAATTACTGCTGCTAATCTGTATGGCAATGGAGAGTAAATATTTCATTACTTTTTCAAATAAACAGTTGGTCTGAGCCCATGAAGTGTCATCTATCCTGTGAAAGGAGCGGTGACGTTCACATACAATTACTCCATGAAAACCACCGAGGTTCTGAAGTGGAGGGGGGGGGGGGGGGGGG
>JAPTHA010011410.1:0-24911 GCA_029814585.1 Gymnapogon annona | reverse complement strand
CCAGGTGTGATGGAAGAGGGAAACATCTAAAACCTGTAGGGACACCGGCCCTCCAGGACCAGGATTGCCCACCCCTGGTCTACAGGCTTTTCTGTTTTGTTGCGTTTTATGTTTTTCAGAATATCAATACTTATTAGAAAAAAATTTATTGCTTTAACTTCAGTAGTAGTACTTGTTGAATTGCCGAATATTTTAAACATTTTTTAACCCAAAAAGATCCAGTACTACTTTGGCGGTGATTAAGTGATTTATGACCATTTTTTGTTATACTATCTCTTTGTTGTGCAATTTGTCAGTGAAAATCAGGTGTATTTAATTTGCTGATCATGTAAATGTTTATTAAAAACTCAGATTAAAATTGAGGGATATTGCGTACACTTGTTTAAAAAAAGTATATGAACTGAAAATCTTCATCAGCAAATCTCATGTGTGTCTGTGCACAGTTATTGATTCAACTCCATGGGTTTTACTAGGGAATCAGTGTTGTAGAAAATGACAGCATTTCCATGGTAACTACGGAACCTCTGAAAGTCCAAATGGGTTATATCTGATGACCATGAAAAGTCATCTAACTATTTTCACTAATTATTCAGGTATTGATAGGATTAATGGATAGACGGGTATTAAACACATTAAACATCAGTAGATGGTTTGGTCGCTGGTGGAAATTTGAGTTTTTATGGGTTAAATATTCACAGGCAGTTAGCACTTGTGCAATAAAAGGATAAATTGATTCATACCCAGTCATTCCATATAAATCATAATGGATGAGGCTCTACATGTAGCTCTTGTATTTAATGTGTTTTGTTTTACTTATTTATGGTTATAAATCTATAAGAAACACAGTCTCAGTTCTTTGAGTTCTTCCTATGTTTTTTTTATGCTTTTTCCAATGACATATTGCATTCCTGGTGTGTGTGTGCGCGCAGATTCTCATCGCTGGATGTGGTGGTATCACTGGAGCTGCTGGCTGCTCAGCGCCACAGGAGTCATCTGCATCCTCGTTGCTCATGAACACTACAGCATTGATGTTGTCATTGCATATTTCGTCACCACCAGGGTCTTCTGGTGGTACCACACCATGGCCAACACACATGTATGCGCTCACTCATCCAGTCATGAATGGCACAGCCCTCTGGTCATTTAACAAACCCTCACTCAAAACTTTTTTTTTCTTTTTTTACCTTCAATTCCATTAACTTATATGGAAGCCAATTTCCTGCAAGTGGAAAAAAAATCTGGATTTTCAAATTTAACCATATGATAAAATTAGTCATTACTAGATGTACATATTATATGTTAAATTTTTTACTGCCAACAGTCTGTCACATTCAAACGTGTTACTAATAACATTGTAACATTTTCAAGATTGCTATGTTATTGCACAACAAGAACGTCTAATTACTGGTATGCTTGAGACCGTTCATTACACTTTTTCTGAATTGCGTGCATGTTGCCCAAACTAAGACTAAAGACTGCAGGGAATGAGTCGGCCACTATGCACAGTCTTCCAGGTGAGCTCATGGAAGACGATAACATAAGATGCCTGTAGCCTTGCATTGCATGCATTAGCACGTGCCAAATAACAACAATTTAATAAGCGACAAATATCGAACAATTTTGTGACATTTTTAACTGGTGGATTTTCCCCCACTGGCGGAATTTTTTTTTTTTCACTTGCAGATTTTTCTTTTTTTTTCTCTACTGGCAGAATTTTTTTTGACTAGCGGAAATTATTTTTCTCTCACTGTCAGGTTTTGTTTTTTCACTGGCAGAAACGGGCTTCCATAAAGTTTGGCACAATGGTGCCAAACTTTTCAGTTCAGGTTGCACATTCAGCCATTGATTCCCATTGGAATGAACCAGTCAAGTATTAGGCATTATAACCTCTAAATAATCCAATTTTTCTTTGTTTTGGTGTGAAAGTTTAATTATTATTTATTATGAAAATGAATGAATAACCTGAACAACAAAGTACAGCCTTTAAACAATATAAGTGCAATTTCAGCAATATTATACCACAGCCTCTTAATGAACACAACTTATGGATGACAGTGGATCTAAAAATGCAGAAAACATGAAGTAACTGGGGGAATATTGTTAAAATTGCACTTATTAAGAAATGTCAGGTTTGTCTTATTCAGGTGATTCACACTTTATTGTGACAGGTCTTTTTAAGGCGTGTGGGCCTAAAGTTGGACGCCACTGGCTTAACTTGTTCTTTTAATCTGTATTTCCTGCTCAGACACTGCGTCATGCTCCAAACAACTATCTGTCGAGGACGTGGTGGAACTGCGCTTTCAACTTCCTGGAGCGGAACGTCAAAGCGACAGTTCCGGTTGTGTTCTGCTGGCCCATTAACCTGCCGTCATTCTGCCGGCAGCGCTACCGCATAGTAGAAGGAGGAAGAGATGAGTGACCGAAGCAGGGACTATTTTTATATTTAGGACTGATTATTTATTGGAAGCAATGATGCCACTGGTTTTTCAGGAGGAGCATGAAGATGAGAAGATGATTTTTGACGTTTACATTGACCTGTCATTAATCCATCAACACATCCACTAATCTTTGTGTTGGAGCAACCAGATGTCAGTACCATCACAGTTTACTTTAAGCTAGTATGAACTGTCCTCCCAACGCTGATAAAATGAAGGATATTTGCAACTGGTCCAGATTTATGACTGCATTCATTTGTGGTTTACTCATACAGCACCTTTTGCATCTTTGTAAAAGGTTATTTTTCTGTTACTGATTATAGGAAGCAGGTTTCTGTAAGTTTCAGCAGTAAGTTTCCTGCAGTCAGCTGGTTGACTGGGTGCTGAGCTGATCCACATACTGCAGATTTGGAGGGAAGAAACATGAAATCAGAGCCATCACATGCCAGTATATCTAGTGTGAATGATTTTCTATTCCATGAGTTAAACTTCACTACTTGACGGTGCTAAGTGATTCTTTGGTTTTCACCCAAAGGGTATTAAAGGTCGACGTCCACTGCAACGAACACAGAATGAATGGGTCAAATGTCACTCAAAACTTATTTATTTGTTTTGTCTTTGGCAGCCAGTAAAAATATTGGAAATGTAATATTTTCGTTTCAGAATGCACTGTAAATTAGGTGACAAATGACTAGATGGATGTTTGCAGGAATGTTGATGCTAGAAAACACGAGAGGAGGAGCAGCCACTCCTTGGTTTTTTATTTTCACCCAAACGTGAACATGGCATTAGCGTTGAGACGTCAGGATGTACGTCAGGTAATGAACCACACATTTGCTCATTTTACTGTCAATAAAAGAACAAATACTTTATTTTCCCCCAAGTGCATTATGGGTACAGACAGAATTGAGAGAGTGCCGTTGTTGATGTTAAGTTTGTAGTAGTTCACCAGTGCTCACTTTGGTCAACTACTTTGGTCACTTTTGTAAATAAAGGGTTGTGTTTTTGTGATGACTGTACTTTGTTATTGGTGTTCCATTTTTCATTAATGATTTAAACTTATAGAAACACATAGCTGAGTGCTTTTTTTTTTAAGTATTTGAGGTTTCATTTAAGTTGGTTTTATAGCTTCTAGCTTAAATGTCCAGGTAAAAGGACCACAGTGTGCAAATGCAATATTAACATATTTGTTTAAGTTCATTAGGTTAGATTCATTACACAATTCACATTACAGACCGCAGATATAAAGGATGTTTTCTAGATTTAGAAGTAACTGATGGAAAGAAGTTTGATTATTGTTACTGCTAAAAAATCTGAAACCAGCAACAGATTTATGATACATTCAATGTCCTGTTTATTGAAATGGGTCATTGCTGCTGATTGTGACGAATAAGATATCAAATCTGGGCTCTAAGAAGACCAAATGTAAACTCTCTCCTAAAAGTCACTCAAGGACAGTCAAGCTTTCAAAAACTTTATTGATTTTATTTGTGGTTTCCACGTGTTCCTTGACGATACATCAGGTGGAAATATATATATGTTTATATATATATATATATATATACTAACATCTGCCATATTTAAGGAACATAAATTCAACCTAAGTCAGATGTTAGTCTCTCAGCATATCTTATTTCTTCTGTCTTATCCAACGGTCAGACTGCAGCTACAGGAAACAAATGAAAAGTTAGATTTAAAAAATAAATGTCAAATGCAGGATAAGGGTTTTGCTACTTTACCACTGACCTGGAACAGTCGACTGACACCTGGTGGCTCCGCTTCCTCTTCCTTTTACCCTGCAAAAACACCAAGTTGAAGTCCTGTCTGTTTGTCCAGATATGGAGAATATAATCCAGGGAGGTACGTACATAGTTGTCTTTGGCCGACCACCCGGGATACAGCTGCATGTGCAGCAGCCGCTCCTTCTGGGCCAGATCGTAATATTTAGACTGTTCGGAGTGAGACAGGGCATGCCACTGCAAGGAAAAACAACACTTACACATACACATCTATAAATAGTAACAGATGAAGACTTGTTGGTCTACAAACGTGGACAAAAGTATGTGGACACGTATTTAGTTTCTAACGGGTCTGGGATACAAAACAATGACTAAGGTTGTAGTACAGTTTCATATTTTGATAAATATCAATATAGCTTGGTTTAAATATTTTTATCCATAACCATAATTTTAAATTTTCTTCTAAATTTGAAATTAAATTTTTGACAAGCAGTTCCATCTACTTTCTTCACACCTCGAGGAAGACAATCAACCATTTAACAGGAAGGAAATATCGATATCATTATCACAAATCATCATCAGGACATCTTACAGCTGTAGACATGTGTCCCGAAATATATGCCTGTATAGTTTATTATTTTGTATCCCACGCCCATATTAGAAAAGAAACTCCTGGATTCAACATGTCCACATACTTTTGTCCATTTGTGTGTGTGTGTGTGTTTTTTTTTCCTCGCTCTGACCCTGCGTCCGAGGATTCGGTTGATAGCTGCGCTCTCTCTCTCTCTGCCTTCCTGCAGCACTTTGTGTCTCATCTCCTTCATGTAGAGCATGAATGCATTCAGAGGCTTCTTGACCTGCACTGTTGACCGGCTGCTCATGATGAAACACTGAGAATTAATGCACAGGTACTGGGAGGAGCAGTAGTAACACCAGTGCTACTATTCATAAAGGTCATACACAGAGTAGCAACTGTACTAATGAAATGAAACAGACAGACAAAGCTGTATCAATACTGATCATTTGATTACAATGGGGCCTGCACTGGAATCGATCTATCAGGCAATAAGTGAACACTGAGTCGTCAATGCAGATGTTTTAGAGGCAGCTAAATGGACAATATAAACAACTGAATAACTTAGTGATGGTGATGACTGGGTCGGAGCACTTACATGGTCTTTACTTTAAAATAAAATAGTCATTGTAGTACAAATATAGAAATAAAATAGAACCAAATACTTCCAGTTAAGAAGCATATATAGAATAAAAAATGTACAATATATTATGTTACACTGTACTATACAATTAAGAAATAGAAATATGCACATGGATCTGCTGTAACATCTTGGTCTAGATACCACACACACAATACACACACACAGTGGTCTGGTGGAGTCCAGGCCTTGGGTCAGAGCTGTTTATGTGGAAAAAGGGGAACCTACCTAATATTAAACAGGAGCTAGTCATGTTATAGTTCCATATATGCAGGGATGTTTCAAATCTGGTTAACCTTTAAATACTTTTGGTCAGTACTAACCACTTTATACCGGGGATCAACAACAAGACCTGACCCAGCGATTCGACCCTCACAATTTCCCCCATGTCAGTTGTTCAGATTCCTAATCTTTCTAATTTTTTACTATTTCTAACACATCAACTTTAAGGACTAAATGTTCACTTGCTGTCCTGTATATTCAGTATATCCCACCCACATGTCCCATTTTAATGAAGTAATCAAAGCTAACGCCACTTCACCTAAATGGTCTGAATGTTATGACGTATTGGTTTATTAGCATTATAAGTAAAAGCAGTTGAGGTATTATAAATATGATTAAATATTAAACTTATATAAAAGTACAAGATGAGTAGGAATACACTTGCTTTTTCAATTTATCTTTTAAGATGTATTTGCTAAATTTAGTTTAGTTAGTTTCAAGAAGCATAAACAGAGTAATATGACCTTAGATACATTTATGGAATAGTAACTGTTACAATTAATCAAAAAAGTTGTACATGCACAATAAGGAAGTGTTTATTCATCATCCGGTGCTTTACTGATTCATTATTTTGATCTCTCTTACCTTCCGGATCCATTGCTATGGTAGCAGGAGTGGGTCCCAGAGTTAGTCTGCAGAACATCAGACTCTCCCATTGGCTGACTGACAGACGGGGAAGAGGGCGAAGGGAAGTGTCTGTCACTGTAGAGGAGGAGGGGGATGAGAGGATGGATGGACAACTGCAGAGAGATGGAGGCATTTTTACACATTCAGACGCTGTGAGGTTAATAGTAACAATACTGTTTCTGTTTTTACACCTGCACCTGGGCCAGTGGGTGGGACACAATAGGCAGCAAATGAACGTTTAGTCAATTCAGATGGAAATGGACAGTGTCAGAGATGATAACGGGGTCAGAACATCTCTGAAACTGCACTTCCTATGGGCTGTTCCTGGTCTGTAGGACAGCCTGGTCTCAGTCCAGTTTTGTGATCAGGTTAGATTAGATAGTAATAGAAAAAAGTAATCATAACTATAAAAACAGTAGTGGAAAAAACAGACAGTAGAAAGAACCTGTAGAAATAATAATAATAAAAAAACAAAGTAGTATATTAGTAATAATAGATAATAAATAAGTAATTATTTTGTGACATCATATGATACAGTGCCATCATTTAGCCCAATACAAAACAATACAATTGACACTAGTCATCATTATTTTGTATCCCGGACCCGTGTTAGGAAGCAAACGTCCGTTTTCGATGTGTCTACATACTTTTGTCCATTTGTGTTGGCAATTATGCTATGGCAATTAAGTTGGGCAATTATGCTATGAAGATACGATTTGAAGGAAAATCTAAAAGAAGAATATTACAATGACATGCCTACTGTCTCGCCATAAATAGCAGTAACATCAGAGTAAATGTAGTAACAGTGGGCGTTGTATAAGCACTAATAGAAGGAGACAGTGGTTTTAGCCTCTAAGCTGTTTCCAACCATATACACACCCAGAGGATCTGACAGGGGGTTTACACTTAACACTGATAGTGTGGGATGGGAAACATCTTGTCTCTCTCTCTCTCTCTCTCTCTCTCACACACACACACACACACACACACCATGTTGTTGCGTCCCCCGTCGGTAAGATCAAGGTACTGTTGCTGAGGAGCACACCACTCAAACATTTGAGCTTTCCCTGAAACACCATAATATTCACGTAAACACAACGTATATGGCCGGAGACAGTTGAGCGTATGTCTTGGTATATTTGTATTTGTGTGACTCACCATAACTCAGCCCTGTAGGGCTCTGGTTCTGTTCACCCATCATTCCAATATCCTGAAACACCATCAACAAATATCCAATTTATACTGAGGAATAATCAATTAAAGCAGAATCATGAAACTAATAAAATAAGACAAAGAAAATGTCCTGGAATTGTCTTTTATCCCCAATTAAAACAAACAAATGATGCCTTTAAATAGAGGAACATAATAATAATAATAATAATAATAACAATAATAATGACATGCATACAGTAAATGCCATGTCCAATGCACATCAACTGTAAAGGTTTTAAAAAATTATCCAAATTGAAAAAGAGAGTCCTCCACACCACTAATCCTTGCAAAAATTACTAATTTATTGAAGCAACGTTTCAACCATAGCAAGGTCTTCCTCAGACAATTTTGATACTGGGCTTTTGTATTTGTCCGATACACCCACCCATTTGGATGTGCGAAAAATATAGCTCTGTTTTAAAAAAATTATCCAAAAAAATTTCAAAAGTGAATCTTTTCTTTTTTTTATTGTAAATTGTTCATTGACAGTTTAATTCATTCACTGGCTATTTCCTATAAACAAAACATCTAAAATTGTTGATAACTTGGTATTTCATTTTCACTGACACATATATATTCAAAAAACAATAACTTAGTTCATTGACATACAAAATTATAAGAAAGACAATGTTTATAATAAGATTAAAGATAATTTAGCATATATGGGTTTTGTAAATGAAGAATAAAACATACAAGAGATGTGATATAAATATACATACCGCTCTAGTGGGAAACTGCTTCATCTTGACAAATTAAACAATAAGAAACACTTTTGCCGGACAGGAAAAGTAAAGCTTGATGAGTGGTGTCTTAATCAATAATCCATAATATGTTGAAGTGAGGAGATAAAGAAGATCCCACTGTCAGTGCATTAGACTGAACTATATCATATCTTTGTCCCTTCTTCCTGTCCTTTTTGTAGTGTGACCTTTGACCCCCGTTCGTCCCTCTGTCTTCGTCTTTTGCCCTGAGGTTTGTTTTGTTGGTGTCAGAGGTTACTTCATGCCCGTGGATTTGAAACACAGCTGTCAGAAGGAATCACAGCCAACACATTTTCTGTTTAAACAAGTTTTTTTTTGGCCAATTACATGTAATAATCATAACTCCACAACTCAAGAGTAATTTTAACAGATATTATATCAAAACAATGAAAACTGAAGAAAAAGTGACTTTTTCAGCAAATGTAAAAAAAAAAACCTGAGCATTAACCCAGTGTGTCCAGCCACTGTCATTGATCCAACTTCACGATCAATGTTGTAGAAGATGACAGTGTTTCCGTGGTAACTACAGAGCCTCTGAACATCCAAACGGGTCATATCTGATGACCATGAAAAGATGAATAAGTGTATTTTACACCAATTATTGACATGTAGTGATTGTATAGGTGCTTTCAGAAGTATGAACCCATAAAGACCTAGTGGTACTTCTGAGGCTGCCCCTGAATTACTATTTCATCTTTCGTAAGTGATTTCTCACTATTTATCTTCTGTAATTTTGAATTCTTAAGTGAAAATCAGGTGTTATTGCTATATTAAATTCACTGATCACATATATGTTCATAAAAAAATCTGGGTGAAGTTGAGGGTTACTATGTCACAAACAGAAGAAAGGAAAGATATCAAGGACTGAACACAAACAATTGTCTCCAATTGTCTTTATGTTAACTTGACGCCTTTGCCTTATTTCGTTAATTCTGTTGCTTTCTTTGTTCTCTTTTTTACTTCATTTTGGGCTTTTATGGTAAGTTTTTGATGCTATTGATATTTTTTAAAATTAATTTTTATTCATTTAACGTGGATCTAATATAAAAAGTGTGTTTGTGCTTTTATGGTAAGTTTTTCATGCTATTGATATTTTTTGTATTTTTTAAATGGATTTTTATTCATTTAACTTGGTTCTAATATAAAAAGTGTTTGTGCTTTTATGGTAAGTTTTTCGAGCTATTGATGTTTTTTTAAATTAATTTTTATTCATTTAACTTGGTTCTAATATAAAAAGTGTGTTTGTGCTTTTATGGTAAGTTTTTCATGCTATTGCTATTTTTGTATTTTTTAAATAGATTTTTATTCATTTAACTTGGAACTAATATAAAAATTGTGTCTGTGCTTTTATGGTAAGTTTTTCGTGCTATTGATATTTTTTGTATTTTTTAAATACATTTTTATTCATTTAACTTGGACCTAATATAAAAAGTGTTTCCAAGCACATTGTTGAGGAAGTCATTTTGTTGATTTCTGCTGTCTTTTTCCGGTTGCCAAGTAACCGGCATTTGGTTGCCAGGCCCACTGTGTGGGTCTGTACAGTGACAAGAAGGGAAGTCGAAGTCCAAGTGGAAGTGGTTGCAGTGCCGACTCCAGACACCATGTGGCGATGCAACTGCATCATCAACAACAAAAAAGCAGACGGAACTACTCTTGTGGCTTGACCCTTGTTTCTTTTTTTTCGGTGAGGCTAAAAACAACAGCTGTGGGTCGGTTTTAAATATGTTTTGGTGGGAATGTGAGGGCGACCCGGGCCCCGTCGAAGCAAACAGCCGGTCGAAAGCCGACGTCCTCAGAGGAATAGTCACCGACAGGCTGAGCACCGCCGCCCGCGAGATCCTAGCGGTGGTGGAGAGAACCGTGGCCGAATACGAGGAGGAGGCTGCGGGTTTCAGGCAGGAGATCGACCGGCAGAAGCAGGCGTTGGAGCTCCTCCTGCAGAGTCAAGTTAAAACAGAGACCGCAGACGTGGGTCAGTCCGACCTCTGGTCAATTATTTGTCAGTCGTGTTCAGGAGAAAAAGACATTTTAATAGGAGCTCGAGCGTGGATGCAGTAAAAGGAAGAAGTGTGTTTTTGCCTTCAGTGTCAGCAGTATGGGCACCCACAAATCACTATCTGTATAATGTGACAGTTTGAATAGCAAGTTAACTTTTCTTTAAGAAAAAATGCCCCTTCCTCTGAATTTTCTAAAATTGACAATGTACAACATTAATCTCATTTTTTCCTAAAATACACCTTTGTTCCGAAAACAAAGATGGCCGCCAGTGGGATTAACTCTCACGGCAAATACAAAATTTCTTTATTATTTATTTCACTTTCGATTCCAACCATAGCATACAGAATAAAATGGAAGTATAAATAACCCTGGTGATAACTACATTTACCAAAATAAAACTGTAAGGTGCAAAACCTAGAGACATCCAAATGTGTTTCACACCGTAGGAATAGTCATGTCTACAACCCCATTATGTTTAGGACACAGAGGCAATAATAAATGTATTTAAGGTTGAAAACGAAAAGATAAAAAATGCTGATGTGATCATTTGAGGCTGTCATGTCACTGATATCATCTCTGAGACTACGAAGACTCTATTGGAAGTGAAATATTTATTATTAGATTAGATACCTTAAGATTATTGATGGGATGTTTTGTCTTTTATAAACTGTCCATGCATATTTATTGATGTTTTTAGCCTGGTAACTTGAATAATTAGTTTAATGTTTGATTTAAAACATTTTTCTGTCTGTACAGTTGAGCAGCTTCTGCATCCTGTAGGTGTAAAACAAGAAGAAGAGGAGGCAGGAGGAGTAGAAGACCTTGATCATAATGGACATGTGTGGGGTATGTAGCTATTATTCTCCTACTTTTTGAACAAATCAATGCTAAACAATGTCTAGGCAAAATAAAAATCATGTTCTATTGATGCAAAGGGGTCAGAGCATTACACAAATGCCACTGTTTTCTGCCACAGAAATAATGCAGAACAATTCTTTGCAGGTGAAAATTGACTCCACTAAGCAATTTCCGGTTAATTTTCTCACAGTTAAAGTAGTAATCTAATGGTTGTTTTTTTGTGTTCACTGTAGATGTTTATCTATTGAAAAGTTGTGATTCATTCTGAACAGATGACCAGCTGCTGTGTCCTGATAGTGAATATCTTCCATTGGAGACACTTATACAAGAAGAGGAAAATGAAGAGGCGCGTGGAAAAGAAAACCCTGAACAGGACCAACATATGTGGAGTATGTAGTTAGATCAATGTTTTATGCGAGTTCACTTTTATCAACTTAATTTTATTCAGTACATTTAGAAATCTTGCTAGATGGTGGGGAAAAGAAGCTTTAGAATGGAGAGAATGACAAGTCTTGACAGGTTTGTGGAGAAGAAAGTGTCATGTTTAAATCGGTTAAACGTGAGATTTCCATCTGCGCAGGTGAACAACAGGTCAACCAGCTGCATCCTGAGAGTCAGGGTGTACCAGTGACATCACCTGGGAGAATAGTAGAAGAAGAGCATGGAGGAGGAGGACGAAAAAGCTCTCAGGAAGATGCACATATGTCGTGTATGTAGTTAACCCCCTCCTCTCCTTTATGCATCAGTAACCTTTACATGCATGAATTCTCACATTATTTTTAACACTAAGAGAATAAACAAAAGATCTATTCAATGAATGTGTGAACTAGAAAATAAATCCATGACCAACTGTAAAATAAAACGGTTTAGTTTTTAAGTACAAGACTGTTGCAGCTCCTCACACGTAAAAACTTGCAGATCAATCCCATGTTGTTTCTGTCTGTTAGATGGAGAATTAGGGAACCTTGGTCTGATTCCTTGCATTGAGGAAGATGACGATGATCATGAAGATGGGGGTGCGCAACCCCCATTGAGAGCGTCACAAAAACAGAGGAACAAGAGGCTAAGGTGAAGTTACAATTTAAACCCCACATTTGTCATTTATCATTCATGTAAATGCGGATTTCAGAGTTTCAAAAAGAAATGCTGTCACCTTTTCCTTAATTTTTTTAAACCCTTGAAGTTGTCATCAGTCATATACATTCATACAATGATATCAGCACATTCTACATCAAGGATATCATGCACTATTTTCAGCTATATTCATACTTTAAGGGAAAATAAAATGGTGTTGGCATACATTATGGCTATTAGTCTTCAAAAATCCATTCTCAATGAACGCCTGCTTTGAAAATCAAAGCTTGATGCATTCAAATGCAACTTATTAATGTAGATTTGTGATAAAATGACCCAGAAAAAACATTCTTGTTCTGATTTTCCCTATTTTGCCCTTGTTAAAATCAGATGGATAATAGTTGTTATATAGTAACAATACACATAGTTGTAATGATATGCAAGTAATATAAGTAAGTAATGCTGGGTGTCCAGGGGTCCTTAAAAAGGCTTAAATCCGTTTGTCCAGAATTAAGGCTTTAATTATCCTTAAAATGTCAATTAATCCTTAAATCTTCCTTTCAAAGGTCTTTAAAAATGGCACAAACAGTTTCTGATCCTGGTCTTTCAGGCCGCCGCCTCGCTCTGGTACCAGGGCATCTCTGAGACTGAGGATGAACGACTCAAAGAAGTTGATCCAGCTCAGTGTGTGCATCCTGGTGGACCCTCACATCACAGAGGTCTCGCCCAGAGGTTGGTTCAACACAGACTTGGAACCGTTTCATCGCTGTTACACCATTACCTCACGTGACCGCTGTCTGTCTTTGTGATGTCAGAGCTCAGGGTGTGTCCGACTCAGGAGGTGAGCTGTCCTGTGGGTATGCAGGAGGAGGACTTCCTAGACCTGCTTCAGCTCACCTTCCCCCAGATCAGCAACAAACCATTCGACCTCTTCTGGACCGACAATGGCCTGTTATGGACCGCAGATGGCAGTGTGACGTTACTGCCTCTCCACGTGGAAAAGCTGACAGCAGAAGAGATCCAGAAGAAACTGAAACACACGGACCAGTCTGTCTACATCCGACTACGGGTACTGACACAGTCATCCAACAGAAAGAGCTGCAAACATCCATTATTAAAACTGATCACATTACCCATAACAAGCTCACAACCACATGTTTAAACAGCTTTTTCATTTAGTCTGTGATTTAAACCATTAATGTAAAGTTTACTTGGAGATAGAAAAATAATATAACAAAACAAGTGAAAATAGTACATTTGGCAAAATATATGTGAATGGTCTACATCAACTTCCCCACATGTACACCAACATCTCTGATGCATCTTTAGCTGTTTACTTTTCAAGTTTGGTGTAATAAAAAACCTTACAAAAACATCTATTACCTATATCACAAATACTAATGTTAAATTCTTTCTCCCATTTGTTTTGCTGTCATATGTTTTTAAGTGGCTTAAATGATTATTTTTGGTAGTCGTGCCCTTTATTCTGGTTAGTTCACTATCACCTGTATAGTTTGTCTGGTATCTTTATTTCAGGTTATGTATCAGTGGTGACAATATTTAGTTGCCGTGTCATGAGGTTTCCGAGTCTTGTTTAAAACATGATTTTACACTTTCAGGGTGATGTGGAGTCCAATAATGCTGCAGTTTCTTCACATCCGGCCTCTATTTATACAACGAAGATGAGGTAAAACCAGTCACTTATGACCTGTTCTATTAACAGATCTGCAATATTGATATTTATAATAGTCGTCAATACTGTTGGAAATCATAGGGACATTTGATTGACCTACTGTATGGGCTCCATTACTGATAATGACATTAAATGTGTTTCATTCAGCTGTGGATGCAGACAATAAAATGTGCATGCACATAGTAATGGTGAGCAATTCTGTCCTCTATCAGATTTGTTGCTCGGAGTCGGGCAAAGAAGGGGGCTGATAATGGACAGAGTTTCATCGATCTCGGGTTCTTGTTCACAGAGGAGCCCAACATCAAAGGTGACTGTAAAGTACAAATATCTGCATATTTGACACAAATGACTTAAGATGAATGGACCTCACTGCAACAACACAAAACACGTTTTGAGCCAGAATTTATGGCTGAATTCAAAAGGCAGCCAATTCATAGTGGAATGCACAGATACTGTAAACAAAATGAAGAATGTCTTACCAAAGTCTAAGAGCTGTATAAATGCAGGACAGTGGTAAATTGTTTTCAATTCTCTAATGGTCGAGTCTCTAATGGTTAGCAAATGAAAAGACAACCTATACCATATTTTCCAGACTATAAATCACGCTGGACTATAAGTCGCATTTTGGCGGGAAATATATTTTACAAAATCCTAGGCCAAGAACAGACATCTCGTCTTGAAAGGCAAGTTACAATAATAACAATGGAATAGAGAACTACGGGCTGAATAAGTGTATCCCTCCAAGGACCTGGTGTCCACATACGTGGACTTGACCAGGTAAAAAATTCAAATAAATTTCATGGCTGATTCTTGTTCAGATATGTATACAAGTGTTTAGTGTTCATTATTGAAGTACATTTTTTCAAAAGTTAGTTACTGATTTACCATCTCATTAAACATGATGCACACACATGTGGACAGAAGGACTTACTTTTGGTGGTTTTGTTGAATGTGTCCACAAATGTGGACAGAGGGAGTTAATTTTGAAACTGCATTTTGGGATGATTTTGGTAGAAAAAAAATAGCTTACTACAGTACGAGCAGATTTGGGATGTTTTACAAATGCATCTACATAGATTTTTATTAGATTTTTCTCATGATTTATTTATTTTTTTCCCCGAGCGTTATTCTGTGTCACAAGTACTAGAGTTGCTGGGGTTAATTTGTGGTGACAATTCAGATGTGGAAGATTTGTCAGATATCGATGATCCTGTGGTGGATGCTGCCTATCAGGTCCCACAACAGGAGCCAAGCAGCAGTGAGGAGGTCAGTAGTGGGTGTGAGGACAGCATTCCACAGCCTTCTCAGCCTGTCAGGGGACGAAAACGTCTCCGTAATGAATATGAAGGATATTGTTCAGATCGTGACAATGCTGGATCATGCACTCCCAAGCGTTGCTCTCGGGCACAGCAGGATGAGGATGATGTCTCAAACAATGTCCCAGAAGAGACAATACCAGGACCAAGCCATCAAGAACAGTCCAAGAAAAAGCAAACGGTGCAATGGAGGACTTCTCCACCAACACCAAATCAAACCCAGTTCTAGCATGAGGAGGAAACTGGATGACAGAGAGGGCTGGACCCCACTGGACTACACAGAACAGTATATTGATAAGGATTTGATGAAAATGATCGCTGAATGCTCTAATGCTAAGCTACTGGCTAGAAGTGGGGACCCACTCAATACATCAACTGATGAAATGTACCATTTTTTTGGTGCTTGTATTTTGATGTCTTGTGTCCCATATCCTGCAGTCAAGATGTACTGGTTCAAAGCCTTAAGATTTCCTGCCATTACTGAAAAGTCCACATGTGACAGATTGTTCAGACTGAGGAAATCACCCAAAGTGGTTATTGATGATGATGTACCAGGAGATCTGAAAGAGTGTGATAAATTCTGGAAGGTGAGGCCTTTTCTGTACCGCATTCTGAAAGGCTGCAAATCTCAGGCTCGACCAGAATGTGTTTCCATTGATGAGCACATGATTCCATTCATAGGAGCTTGTCCTTGTTGACAATATCTCCCAATGAGACCAAACCCAGATGGCATAAAAAACTTTGTTTGTGCAACAGCAGATGGTATTGTGCTGGACTTTGACATTTACCAAGGTGCACATGCACTCCTTGAGCAGGTTGAGGAACCAGGGGATCCTCAACCTGGTTCCTCAACCTGGTTGAGATGTGGATTGTCTGTCTCAAACTCTGTGTCCTAATACAAAAGTGTACTGTGATCACTTTTTCACATCTGTTCAAGGTGTGAAACACATGATGAAGAAACAGGTGTTAACTGGTACAGTTATGAAGAATCGGGTTGCTACAGCAGTGCAGAAGCTACCAACTGATGAAAAAATTAAAAAAGATGGAAGAGTTACCTCAGCACAAGTTACCACAGAGGATGGAAAGATTTGTGTGGTGAAGTGGAATTACAATACACCGGTATTGATGATGTCTGCTTTTCATGATAGAGAACCAGAAGACACCTGCCAGAGATGGGACAAGAAACTGAAACGATATGTGACTATCTCGCAGCCAAGTATTATCCGTGAATACAACTCCAAGATGGGTGGAGTTGACCTTGTAAAATAGAATGATGAGTTACGATCACATGAGTGGCCGTACAAAGAAATGGACACTACGGATCCTAATGCACTTTACCGATCTGCCTTTAGCCAATAGCTGGCTACTGTACCGTAAAGACCTCAGTGCATTTGGCACTACAAAGAAGAATGTCGTGCAGTTCCTTGAATTTCATATGGAGGTGGCCATGGCCTTCTTGGGTCAGCATGACAATGACAAGTCTGGCTTTTCAGAGCAGGAAGGTGATCCAGATGTTTGGGTCCATGGGAAAAGACGTGCAGTGACGGCAGTGCCCCATGTCTCAGTCTGCAGGAGGGCTAATGCACATCTGCTGGAGGTGGTCAACCTGAAGAATGCAGCGCGCCATCGGTGCAGCGGTTGGGGAGCCAGTGTCGTGTACTGGGATGACGGTACAACCGGGGTTTCCATTCGGTTGGGTCGTGGTTAATTCTAGCAACTGTTCTACAACCGTTTTATCATCATGATGGGACCCAACGGCTAACAGCTATTGAGCTGCGGCGCGGGTGCTAAGCTGTGCAGCCGGCTGTAAAGGGACTCCTGAATCAGGTCTCCATTGGACTGTTTCGTTTTTTTTGGTTGGTTTTCTGCTGTGAAAGCTGACGGAAGAATGAGGAGAAGGGGGAGGACTGGAGGTGCATGTGCGTGAGTTACAGTTGTGATCTGTTGCGGCTAGGATAGCGGTTAGCAGCTGAATCGCTATGCTAACGGTAATCTGCTACGACGGTCACTCTCTCGGTTCTGAAGAACGCATCACTGACCTCCTTATCGTTATCAACTCCGGAACTTAAATCATGCATATATTGTCTATGTTGTGCAAGGATTTCAATTTTATTGTACATCTGCTCTGTCCTTTTTTTTCTACTCTGTGCTGCTGCTTTATGACATTTCGTTGCACAGATCATTGATCTGTGGAATGACAATAAAATTAATCTGAATCTACATATACATGGAGACGTAAATACACCTTTGACAAGCCTCTCGTGAGATGAAAGTGATGCAAAAGGAAAAAATCTTCTCCAGGAAACAAATACATAATCAGTATGTGCTGCAAATACAGAAACGATGCAAAGCAAGAAAACACCTGCAAACGAGAAACGCATGAGCACTCAGTACAACAGAAGGACTCCAACCCTAGTGGCTTACAAGTTAACTGCTGTCATTAACAAACAACACATGTAATTTGCTGCGTTGTACAGTGATACGTTTGAGCTACTCAACCGTTTCTGCCAACCATCTTCCATCGTGATGGGGACTTAACAGCTTTGGAATCAGCATTGGGTGTGCTAGCTAGCTACTAGCTGTAAGACTTTCTGGCTCATAGACTCCACTGGACTCCACGGGACTTTCGTTTTTTGGTTGTTTTTTCCACTGGTGGCAGTGTCCGAAGAAGGGTGGGGGGGGCTGGAGTGGCGTGTGAGTGAGTGATCTTCGGATGTGGATTGTATTTGTAGTTTAAAGATGTTTACGTTTCAACTTTTCGCGGTTAGCAGCTGAGAGCGCTATGCTGTGGACCTTTTTCACTGCTGTTTTCTCTTCGAAGGACGCATTCAGCCCCTCGTTATCATCTCTGGGACTTCAATCATGTATACTGTGTTCGTTGTCCATGTTGTGCAGGATTTCATTTTTTTGTGTATCTGTATCTATTCTGCTCTGTTCATTTTTCTACTCACTTCTAGCCAGTGACTTACTAGTCTATGTAGGTAACTATGTAGGTATTTAAAATCAGCCAACAATATAATTTGCATTCAATCATTTTGTCTAATTTTGAAGGAAGTGATCATAAATGTTTTGGTCTAAGACGATCTGTCTGTATTGCTGTCACTGCAACACATGCACTACATGAACAAACGTATGTGGACCAACTTTTGTCCATATAGTGTAGTGCGTGAAATTGATACTGATGACATCCTACACAGTACATACTTGGATATTTTGGTACCAATGTAGACTTTTCCACCACAAGGACACCAGGAAGCAAAATTGTGTTTGAACTTAGTTTTGTCTTATTTTGTCAAGACTCTAATAGTGTCACTGTTAAAGTCTGGTTTAATTAAAAGAAGTTGTTTTGGTATTTTGCTTTCCTTCACTGACTGTAAGTGTGTGTTTTTTGTTTTCTTGGGGGGGTCAGTGTCATCATCCAAACGGGTCAGGGTGGTTCGCTGTCCTCTGGGCCTTCAGGAGGAAGATTTCCTGTCCCAGCTGAGGTCCCTGTTCCCTCAGTTGGCTGGCAATACAGCTTTTGAGCTCTTCCAAACAAATTCCACAAGGGATCTGACACCACTGAACGTAACGAAGCTGACACCAGAGCAGATCTGGAAGTCCATCATTGCAGCTGGATCAGGGTCTGCAGTATGTGTCCGAATAAAGGTAAACACCTTAGTTTGAATTTTAGGCCACGGCAAAACAACTGAAACAGTTATTATAATATTCTTCATGTAGGTTGATACATGACCATAAAAATCAAATTTCTCTTATATGTATTATTTTTAATAAGGCTGTGTGTGTCTGAGGAATCATACAGAATCCAGAATGAGCGGACTGTTGTTTTTTATTTACTTTTCTGTTTTTGTGAAAACGTACACGATGTCTGAATTTAATACAGAGAAATAAAATATGTGCTTTACAGTGGGAAAAAAAGCACACTACAGAAGATAATGTAGTAAATTGCGATGAATTGCTTAAGAAAAGTTCAATAGAGAGAACTGCCACAAAAAGTAGCGCTGGGTCTTTATGAGTTAGTTGAATGTGAAGCAAATAAACCCTATAATACGATAATGATGTGTTTCAGCGGAAAACGTCTCCTGATGAAGATGACTGCATACGGCTAAACACGACTCTCATAACGGACCCTTACATAACTATGTGCTCTAAGAAGGGTAACTATAATCCATTACTCTGTATGTAGATGGCTAAGAAATGATTGTAGGTGTGAACTGTATGAAGGGAGTCGATGTGATGTCACATACGACTGTAGGACTGCAGTTTCAGGTTTCAAATGCAGTGAATTTCACACATACTGACCACTATTCTTTATTTTTGTTTGTAATTTTAACACTCAGTGTCAGCACCTTGAGCAACGTTAACACATATACTTGTGCTTGATAAGTTATTAGGTGCTTTCCCAGTATAGTAGTTCTAAGAAATTAGTTGTGAGTACTACCCACCTTGAGTTTAATTCTACAGACAACTCTCCCTGGGGGAACTTTTTGATTTCCCACAGGCAGTAGAACCATCGCACGGAGTGGTGTGACGTAATCTTATTCTGCATGTTCAAAATGTAAGTCCACATTTGGCACAGAATAATATATAATATGATGGAGTCCAAGATGATCTGCGTTAAGTGGTGGCATCTCCGTGCTATCTGTGTCAACAACAGAGCGAATGTGGATCTTACATCCCATAATCACTGATGAACAACAGAATGAACATGTTGATACTATACGGTTTTCTCTTAATCTTTTCATGGACTAGACGTGTTTTGTTCTTTTCTCAGGAGTTCTCACAGATGCTGATACTAGAGCTGAAATACTACAGATAATGCAGAATAATGCAGATAAAAATGCAGAAATGGGTGTGGCCTGAGGTCTACCAATCAGCAAACACCGACATATAGTTCCTGTAGAAGTAGAAAAGACCCTACCTCAGAGTGGGTGCTAACAGGGTTCTACAAACTGTGGTCGTAATTTATAATTGAGTCAAATTAATAGATGTTTATAAGCTACATGGACAAAAACATTTTGTCTATGACTATCTTACAGCCATAAGAAGCTGAGATGAAATGTTTAACATAATATTTCCTTAGACTTTAATTGGAGATTTTTCATCTTAAGTGAGATGTGGAAAAAAGCTAAATCGTTGAGAGAAATAAAGAAGAAAAACATCTTTCTTGATGTCTTTTTTTGAAACAAAGATGACAATTCAACCCAAACTAAGCAATGCAAGGATATTTATTGCAATATAAAACTATATAAATGCCTTTGTTTGGCCTCAGTTTTAAAGAGCTACCAGTCGCAGGTGGTCCAGTGTCCTTGGGGCCTCCAGGAGGAGGACTTCCTGTCGCAGCTGAGATCCACCTTTCCTCAGTTGGATGGTGATGTCACTTTTGAGCTCTTCTCAATATGCAATGACGGGAGACTGATGCCTCTGGATGTGATGAGACGAACACCAGAAGAGATCCGTAGATTCATTGTGTCTTCAGGAAACAAGAACACAGGCCTTTACATTCAACTGAAGGTACGTTCAGAAGTGATGCTCCTCAGACCTGTTAATGGTGGCTGGGTCTGACTTGTTCCTTTATGACCCCTGTGTTTCAGGCAGAAGAAGGAGCAGGGCTGAGCACCAGCAAAGCGAAATACTTACCCTTCAAATTCCGTCTTCTTGAAGACCCAAACATCACCTGTTTACTCGAAATGCGAAGGCACATGGGTAACTATCAATAAGACACACACACACACACACACACAGACTGAGGTAATTTTTGGTGTGGCCGTAATTGTAAGGACAGTTACCATATCCTTGCAAATTGAGCACTCCTAATGTGTTCAGGATAGTCCAATTCACTAATTTATTTTAATCAGTGGGGGTGGGGTGGAGAATGCCCCCTCAAAACATTTGTGGAGGTAGAGAGGATGACCTGCAAATGAGTGGGAGACTTACTGAGGTGTCTTAAGTTTATTTTCACTTTGTAGTGTTGTATAATCTATGCATACTCATTGTGAGGTATGTACAGCACGAACCACCTCCCAATAATCCCCTCAGTGGGATGTGCCCCCTTCACATTCCCAATTCCTTCATCATACAGTATGTGACTATCTGGAAATGTGCCCCCGATTTTAATATGAATGAATGGTGGCTGGATGTCACTGCTTGGCGCGCTCATGATGTCAATCCACAGGCTGTATAGTACTAACATCAAACAATTTAAAATATGTATCACAATATATCACTAAAGATTTGATGAATGGCGTGACTGCCTGGTGTGCTCGGAATGTCAAGCTGCAAATACTTTAACCTGCTGTAGGGAAATTATACAGCATACTGTACATATTTTTCTGTCTCTGCTCAATCAATGACCTATTCAACTCTGGAAGCCAGGCTGGACAGTGGTGTTTCATACACATTTTTTACCTATTCAAAAACAAATGAGCACAAAGACGAATCTGGGTCAATGATTGGCTGCATTTGACGTCAGTCAGTGATTCCAGTCAGTGAGGGCTGGCGATGAGCAATGTGATCATGTCATGGCTCCGGGCCATGGTAATGGTGCATTAGCTCACATGACTACATTACGTTCAACGGTGACGTAACGTTAAATACCTGAGGCCCTTAGATGGCCACAGGGTGAATTTGTGATGGAGCTTACTGCAGCAATATATTTGCTGGTGTGGACATTGGGGATGTACAACTGAAAAGGTAAGATTTCTTTTTAATAACAGTTGCGTCTCCAGTGAGCTGGTAACTCGTGAGCGTTTCAATTAGTTAGGTGGTCAAGGAAATAATAGGAGGACTCTCTTACGATCAATTATGCTGTTAGCTACATTAGCAGCTAGCGGCTATGAGGCAGAATCTAGATGATTGTTGTTATAAATGTTAATCCAGGGATGATAGAGGGTCTAAATTAGGAGACATGTTTGCCAGCTACCCCTGAACTTGCACAGGTGCAGACTACGTCACAGAAAGCACATTCGCCCTCCTAACTTTAATTTAAAACTAATTATCCTGCAAGTTTATTATAAATAAACTGGAAAACATGTATATGCTGTTGGTTTTGTGGTTTAATTAAATTGAATTAAGTTTTCTGGCAGATGATCTTTTGGCGTTTTCCCACTGTACTTTTAAGAACTTAGTTGTAATAATTATCCACCTTGAATTTGGTTATATGAACTACTCCCCCGCGGGGAAGGTTTTAATTGTGCATTCCCAGAGGCAGCAGGAACCATCGTGACATAATCTTATTATGTATCCTCCAACGCACTTTTATTCACAATACAACTTTCAGACACACAGAGGGATGGAAAATGAGCTATTTATGTTCCAAATGTAAATCCACATTTGAGGGACCCCACAGAATAATATTTAATATAATACAAATGCCACTGAATCCAAGACGATCTCGGTTATTGTTTAGTGGCATCTCCACGCTGCTCCACCAACAACAGAGTGAATGTGGATTCAGCGTTGTATATCCCATAATATAATCATGAACAAGAGAGACCTCATTGTGGGGAGTTTAGAACAAGAAAGGTGAGAGGACTGCATCAGCACCTAGTGTTGTATATCACAACATTCTACATCACATGACAAGGACCCAACCCATGCAGTATTTGATTGTCACTGCCCAGGGCTGGACCACCTCCCAATAGCAACGCCTTGCCCTCCAGCTGCCCTCATACTTTTGCGTTTTAAAAACTATACCAAACAAAAATTAGTCATCACTCGCCTCTCAAAACTGTGTGTATCTGTAACCTGGTAAATTGGTGAGACGAGCCACAAAGCTTTCTCCGTGTTAAGGCAGTTACCCTAACACTCAAAGTTAAAGTTAGGTTGAAGTATGTAATAAATGGAATATACACCAAAGGTGTGGATTTTGTATTTTAATTCATACTACTTTCTTTTGGCTTTTCTCTTCCGGAGTCGCCACAGCGAAACTAATTCACATACAGTATTTGATTTGGCAGTAGTTTTTATGTCTGATTCTGATGCCCTTCCTGGCACAACCCTTGTATTTGCCAAAAGTGACTCAGTTGCATGTGATTAGTGGGAGCATTCACCACTTTGGTTAGTCAGCTGATTATATTAAACGTTGTGAAACATTTGGATGTGTAAAACCTTAATGTTGGAATTGAGAGCGCCGCTGTTTCAGGGGCCCAAGTTACAGGGATAGTGTGATCAGTATCACAGCATTAAGTCTACAGCTACACCAGGATATATTCTTACTGTCCAACTGGAAAAATGAAGTAGTAGAAAAACACAATTAAGTTAACGCTGACATTCTGATCTTCTCACTTGCAGGAAAAGTAAAACTGAGGTTATTACTAGTTATGGTGGGGAAATAATTGGGAATGAGCAAGAGAGAAATGAAGAGAACTGAAGAGCCAGTCCATAAGGCCACACACAGCAGCAGCATCACTTTCAAATTGCATGCACAGACAGGGAATACCTTTTATGTTATATATGCGGAAGAATGTGTTTTGTTATAAAGTAATCAACGTGTATGTTCTGTGAAGTAACAGTACTTTTAACTGAATATATTTATTGGATACTCTACTGATCTCTGATTTAAACGTCACACATCCCCACAGCTGTCAGCAGCTGCATGACGGAGGGGACACACACTTATATGTTCTCTGTGCAGATGATTTTACTTCATAGATCACAAATAGTGCCATGGGACTGTAAATGCTGGTGTATGCATCTAAGTAGTACAATCCAGTAATCAACATTTAAGCACTGTGAATTTATTATGCTCTATTTTATAGCCAAGATGAAGAGAAAGAGGAGAAAAAACCCTGAAGAGGATGCCAAAGACCACATAGTGTCAGGCACAGACAAAGCCTTCATTGAGCAACGAACGAGTAGTGGATTTACAGGTACGTCATCTGAGAAAATGGGGCCCTTCACATTCAATCATGTCACCCCAGCGTAACACATTGTTTTAGATACTAGTACCAAATGTAATGATTTTTTTCAGCAGTGTTTATATCCTATTTTTGTCAGCGAGCTAAAGTTTTTCCCCAGAGAACTTAAGTTTTTTTTCTGTTTGTTAAGTTTCTTCCTGATGGTTGCAGGCTCACTCCCAAACCATGCAACACACGTTAAGTTAAATAGCGATTGATGCATATTAAACTCCTTTTAATATTTTATTCAATGTCACGGTGCATATCAGCTCATACATCTGCTGACCTCAGTCCTCTCTTTCTCATTTGTTATTCAATGGAAATCTCAAATTGAGATTCCACTGTGGGCAAGTAGTGTTGACTTTTGAACTATTTGACTGCTCGCCGTACTCCTGCCTCTGCTGCACCTACTGGAGAGACGGATGCTGCCTCCTACCACTGTAGTCATAGTCTTTTACTACGAGTAGCCAGTAATATAATTCCCCGTGCAATTACATGGAATTTATTACCTAGCTTTTTTTCTGAATAAGTCACGTTTACATTCTTTTCATTTTAGGGAGAGGTGTATTCGCACTTGAACACATCGAGCCATTCACCTTTGTTGTGGAATATTGTGGAAAACTCTTGAAGAGTAAAGATGTTGACAATATTCAAGGAAATTACTTGTTTGATTTTACATGGAATGGCACTCTCTATTGGTAAGTTCACTTAAATAAGTTTGACCAGTGTAGCCATGTACATGTATGTCTGTGTGTGTATGTAAGTGTGTGTGTGTGTGTGTGTGTGTGTGTGTGTGTGTGTGTGT
>JAPTHA010010961.1:0-10000 GCA_029814585.1 Gymnapogon annona | reverse complement strand
CTTTTCCCTTCCAGGGTCGCCACGGCAAATTCAGTTAGCATATTTGAGGTATTTGGCAGGAGTTTTTACATCAGATGTCCTTCTTGACACAACCCTTGTATTTATCTGGGCTTGGGATCGGTACCATGAGACATTGCGGCTACAGTTGTAGGAAGTAGTATGAATGGTCTCGCCCAAGGACCCATAGTGGACCGAAACTGGTTCCCTTATGCACTAGCTTTACCAACTGACCTATCCAGCCGCTACATGTCTAAATATTCTAGATGTTGCACCCTATTTTTTGTCTTTTACTTCCTGGGGACATGTATGTTTACACACTGTAGATGCATTATCACAGATTACACTGTAACTGCAGTCACATAACAGTAGACAGACTATTAATTATAATGTTATGCTTTATTTTTTGAACAATTTTCACAGTGAATCAAATATTTCTTTATATTTAATTTATTTAATTTATATGGTCATGAAAACTCAAGAGGTTAATTACACTAAACAGAAAACAGAAAAACGATGTCAAACCTGTCATTAACTGAACATAAGCCCACTGTGTATATCCAGTGTCATTAATCAAACTTAATGGATTTTACTGGTGAATCAATGCTGTGGAAGATGACTGTTTTTCATGGTAATAACTATGGTACCTCTGAATGTCCAAATGGGTTGTGAAAAGAAAGGCAAACTGTCTTTTCACAAAGGATTTACATGTATTGATCAACAGCCATTAAAATTTTTCGTCAATAAATGGTTTTGGTTGACAGTGGATGTATATATTACGTGCAGATCTTAATTTTTTACTTTGCGTTGAAGACTTTTAGATACAGAAAAACTATGGGAAGCTAAATGTATTGCCATGCAGAACTACGTCCTTTTATAAAATCTGACCTTTGATTATAATTTCACATTTCATCTGAGAATTGTAAAGTGGAACAAGAGCATTATCTGCACGTGGGTCATCATTGTGAGACCTGTAACATAGACACCAGTCCAACCAGAAAGACAAACATCAAATATGTGAGATGGACAGTAGGAATGTGAGATTTATAACCACAGGAGGAGGAACCACAGGAGAGGAGGACCACTAGAAACGGGAAAACCACAGCGACAAGGTGACAGAAAGCAATATCGGGTAACTGTTGAGGGAAGTGAAGTGAGACCAGAGGATGAGTGGGTTAGTGTGGAAGATGAAGGGGCATCGCTTTCAGTTATTCCTCGTTTCCATGATCACTCTCCTGTTTTTGTGGATCCTATTGGTCGTTTTCCTCTCATCTGACAGGTAAGCAGCTGGCAAAAAGCATTCAGATGTTAGGATTAACAACACATTGGAAAATACTCCACTGTAACTTGAAGCACATAGGGCCACTATTAAAAAAAGTGCAAGTGCGAAGACAGATGATAGAATGACGCATAGTACTGTAATGGGGTAGAACCATGGAGGAGAATAAACATGAAAAAAGTATAAATATATTCTAAATATATTTATATTATATTATATTTATATTAATATTCTAAAAGTATATCAAACTTGATAACAGTCAGCTACACCCATAATAATAGATTTCTACAGGATCTTATTAGGTTCTTGACAATACAATTAGATGAGTGAGGTGGACATACATAGACACATGCCTCTCATTGAAATGAAAAGTCTGGTTGTGTGGTTGTTCACTGCGTTGTCTGAAGTAATTCACAAACTCTCACAAGAACACAGCGTGAAAGACCACCGTGAAGCTGGCCTCACACCCCACACAAAATTTCGGGAAAATAGTCTGTTTCGTTTGTGCTTTGCGTTGTTGTTTGTGCTGCTACGGTTTTTCAGTTATTAAAGATAGATTTTAAGGTCAACCAAAGTTTACGAAGCCCCCGTTTGCTCCAAAAGGACTAACGGTTTTTATAGATACAGTACAGTATTACACGTATTCATTTCTGTTTCTCCCGGATGTTTTGGTTTTCGTTGAGCCTGTTTCAAAATAAAAGCCCCGGATGTATGCTAGAAAGTTTAAAATAAACTAAAAACAAGTTCGTCCATCAATATTGGCATCCCGGGAGCATTAAGGAAGATAAATGGTCTCAGACAGCAGCTTTATTTTTCAAATTGCACATGAATGTTTGTTAGCATACACTTTTTTCTATTCTGTCTTCATATGCGCTCTCTCACTTTCTCTACCACGCATGACAAACGGCACGAGTACCGGTAAGCCTGCTGGTGACGTCATCATCAGGAAGGACCGTGTGTAACGTCTATAAAACGGAAGCGGCAAAAAAGGAAAGCTTCTACATAAACCGAAGCGTAGTATTTTGTCTTATTGGAGCAAACCTGGACGTCTGTGAACACTGGATGACCCATTTAGTGGGAGGACGTTAGAACCTTACAAAACAAATACCGTAACGACACGACTACGTTAACCGGTACACTAACTCACGAAACGCAAGCCAACTTAGCTCATGGTACAAGAAAATAACAAATAATCATTCTGCAGAAACAACTAACAGAAAAGGTAAAACACGTCACAACTTCGCTATTTCAATAATAACATTTATTTTAAACGCAAGACACTGTAAACATGTAAAACTATTCCAAACGACTTCGCCTCAAAGCATGCTGGGAAATCTCCCAGCAACCCCTCCACTCCACAATATTTACATAAAACGTCGGGGATAACATCTGCACACTGGCAGATGTCACACGGTTCAGATGCGTATTAAGAGCGACTGTTGTGGGGATCAGTTGTGTTGAGTGGCATTACCCATGTTGTTAATGATCATGCACATTGTTAACATAAACTGTATCAATTCCCTGTTGTTTAGATAAGTGAAAAGGAGGAATTAAAAAAAAAAGTTATTGTAGCACCATGTCTGTGCAGTCTGTTTACTTCTATGTTGTTGGTTCCCCATATGTATAGTACTTAATCATTAGCTTTAATTTCTGGATTAGAGTCACAGGCAATAATATTAATTGAACCTGTATTGCTGAGATACAGGGGCACACATGAATTTATCAAATGCTGACAATTATTGATAATTAATCTTGAAAAAAATGCTTGAGACCAGGTATCTGTAGATGACCTCTGTTTAAGAGTGTAATGTGTCAGTTCTGTTGGATCCTCCTGGCTCAAGGACCTCAAGCACCTGCCTGACTTGCCTAATGGCAAGTTGTGCCTCTGGGGCCAGCTTCACTGTGGTCCGGGTCAGATGTGAGTGTGGCCAGAGGCAAAATTCTGCTAAAGAGCCCTCGTACCCGAACTTCAAAGTAGAGTCTTTTCTCTAAGCCCTGTGAGGCCATAGGTCACTGATAACAAATGCAAAGCATCCCAGCAAACAAAAAAATCACACTTTAGTCTCTTATCATCCGAGGTGGTTGTACTTAAAATACCTGAAATTACGAAATTAAAATTACAGCTGTCATTCAACCATTTGAATACAGATAATGGTTAAAGATAAAGATAAAAGTTCTATTCTATTCTATTTATACTATTCTAAAAGAAGGAATTGTTAGTAAATCTACAGCATCACTTTTGCTGTTTATGTGACGATGAAAAAAGCTCCACACTTAGAAACACATAAATTTAGATTTTTTTCTCCTCTCACTTGATTTTCTTTTGTGATAACTAGGGTTTGTAAACCTGCAGTTGGTAGGGATGGACTGACACACATCATCTGCCAATAAACCAGTGTCTTGAAAATTTACATTTAAATTTTTGAGAACTTTAAAATGTATATTTTTTTGCTCTAGGGTTATGTTTATATGTTACACAGATTCACATATACAATACACTTGTATGAAGAAATAAAATAAGCTTATATAATTAAAAATGAAAATAGTCTTGTACAAAAAAGTGTCTCAAAATAATATACAGCAACATCAAAAATTAAATTTAATGTCAGGTTTTATCCATCCATCCATCTGTCTTCCAAACCCGCTTTATCCTTTCCAGGGTCGCGGGGTCACTGGAAATAAATATAATCCAAATGAAAAAGGTGATTACTTATTTAAAAAAAAGAGGATTTAAAAATCTAAAACTTCATATGCCTAAAAAGAAAACCACTTAACTATTTAAATATCTTCCAAAAAAATAATGAAAAAACAAGTCCTCTTTTCAATTAAAGAGGACTTGTTGAAAAATTTAAGCGGGGCTGAAGATTTTAAGGCTTTCAGTTAATGTGGCTAATGTCAAAAAAGTGACGTCAATGAAAAGATCATGCCTGCCAAATCCACAGGAAGTTGAGATTAGTTTCTTTAAAATGAAGTTATTTGAGAGTAGTACTTTAGTAGTAATTTAGATAGTTAGATAATAGTAATTTTCCTGTATTTTCACTATATCATTTCACAAAACCATATAAGTAACCTGAACATATGTAAACAACCTGAAATTTCTTAAGAGAAGTAAATGAAATGTTACCAGTAAATAAATGTTTTGTTTCTTTGTAGATCCACTGTGGTCTGTAAATTGTAATGTATATGTGGTGTAACAACTGAGGTCTAACATTGTTAAAATTACGCTTATTTTTCTGAAGAGTTTTGAGGTTGTTAATGTTATTCACATTATTTTAAAGGACAGTTTTAAGATACAAAGATTTTCATCATATAATGAAAGTTTGGAGTTGATATTATTGGTATGTAATTCTTTTATTATCATACTGGCCCCACCCACTTCATACCAAATCTAGCTGAATTTGGCCTTTGAACCAAAATGAGTGAGAACAGCAGCATGCCAGCGCAGATTGTGTGCTGTAACCTCGGCAGTAACTCAGTCAGATGCTGAGGACATGTGAGACCGCCTACGGGAGGAAACTAGAGGTCAAAGTCCAGCAGACCATTATGAGGGGCATATTAGACAGGAATGAAACGCATTACAGGAATGAAGGGGAGGGTCAGTGAACCAGCTAAAGCGGTTCTTCAACAGATTTAGCTAACTGACGGTCACTCACCTGCACCCTCTGACTCACACACACCCACACACACTGTGTCTTTTCTTCCAGCAGAATCTGGAGCATTTGTGATTGCACCAACAGTGGCAGTTATCTGATTTATTCAGTACAGTGTGTCTATTCTTAAGTTGTATTTTTTTTATTTTATTCATGAATTCTATTTTTATTGTGTGTCATGATGCTGCTGTACTACAGCTTCTTCAGAATTGAATTGAAAAAAAAAAGAAAAGAAATCAACAACAAATCAGTTTAAGGTGTGCTTACTTTTTTCAATTGTTTATTGTCAATTCACTAGGTCAGTGGTTGCAATCCACGGGCCATGGACCGGTACTGGTCCGTGGGTCAGTTGATACCGGGCCGCACGGAAAGAATAAACAATCATGTCCACGCAAACAGGATCCCAGGTTCAGAGTAAATGAGATGATCTGTTTTATATGTGGCCTCAGTGTTTTACTCCTGCGTTTTGTTTCTTTTCAGTCATGTGGAGCGATGCATTCCACCTGCTTACAAGAAAAGTCAGATAAATGCCCTCCCTGTATTCTATGACAACAGGTGAGAGTGAAGTCACCTATACGGTATGGTTGTTTATGTCAAATATGTGTCATTTTTGCATCAAACTGTGCGTGAGACTTTAAGGGTGTCAAGAAATGAGAGTGAGATTGTGTGTTGAACGTGTTTCCTGACACGTGCTGTAAGTCAAAGGACAAACTGTGGGTTTGTTTGGTATTGGACACTCATTTAACTGCTTTTTTTGTGCAAAGGGAAGAGGAAAAGGTGGAAAATGAGCAAATCACTGATTGCGACACTACCGACCTGGACGAAGACCAAACAGCAGTGGACGCAAGGTTTGTCTCAACAAGAAAAGAACAGAAGGAGATGGTTAACATACTTTTACTCACCCAACAAGACTGAAGATCCACATTCTAAGACATTTATTATAGCCCTACCCTCCCTAGAGGACAGCCATATAGCACTCCATACAAATATCTAAATGTACCAGGAATTGTGTTCGTCTGTCTGGGACTTTTGAGAAAATATTCTGCAACTGTAAGGTGTGCTTACTTTTTTCACTTGTTTATTGTCATTTCACGAGGTCAGTGGTTGCAATCCACGGGCCATGGACCAGTATCGGTCTGTGGGTCAGTTGTTAACGGGTCACACAAAAAGAATAAACGACTTGCGTTATTTCTATTTTATTTATCACCGGATTCTTAAGGTTGTTTTATTTTAAAACACTTCTGGATTCTCTCTGCCGCATCTGTCAATGAGGCCTGTCAAGATGCCGCCTCAGTCACATCCACCACCTTGTTTAAAGAGCTGCTACAGCCAGTAAGACATAATACATTAGCACTAAATTGAAACCGCCAAGCTGGAAAAATGAATAAAAACAAATGTCTTTGTAAAATTTCTTTGGTAAAAGAGAGGTTGTTCCTCATACTAGGTGGATTCCCCATTGTCATTATATTTAAAAAATGCTAGTTTTTATGCTGGTCATATTATTTTATTTTGATGTATTCATCCACCACAACTTAAAGGCCAGTCGGTGAAAATATTCTCTGACATTAAACCACTTCCTGGTGCAAAAAAGGTTGGGGTCTGCTGCACTAGACTGACAGGACATACAAATAATGGAGATATTGCTACTCTGTAACCTTGCTTTTAAATGGTGTGCAATCAAAAAAGAGATAACAATAGAACACGGATAAATAAATGCCATAAAAGGAAACAAAAGCAATGACAGAATATTATCAAATATATTTCCAGTAGCAGCGGTAGTGCAATACAATGACAGTTATGAGATGAGGAGGTGCACAATGGAACCAAACAACAGCAGATTTGACCATTACAGTTGAATACCATGTAATTTATAAAACAAAAGAGGCAAAAAGAGAATATTTCAGTGGCATAAATGATAAACCATGACAGAAACAAACATACAATATAATGTGCAAACCAGTAATTGTTATGAGGTGAGGAGGTGCATAATGGAAACAAACTAATATGACCATTACAGTAGCAGATACAGCAATAGTACAGTAGTGTAATAGTATAATAGTACACGTCCAACCACTGCTAAGCAGTAAGAGCAATGATATGTGTTGGGATTGGAGACATTGGGATGAAAGAAATAACACATGCATTGCATATTGACAGAGTTTCTTTCTGTATTAATGCAAACCTCAGAATAAGAATCCTGAAAAGAAACAGGATCCCCATGGCTCAGAGTAAATTTAGAGGCCAGAGATGAAACAGACCATCTATGTTTTACTGTTCTGTTCTGTTTCTTTTCAGTAACATGGAGCCTCAGGGACCACCTGCTCAGAGGGAAAGTGAGATAAAAGACCCCCCCGTGTCCTCTGACAATGGGTGAGAGTGATGAAGTCACTTACATTGTTGTTTATCTATTCATCAAACTGTGTGTGTGAGACTTTAAGGGTGTTGAGGAACTCTGTGAGATGGCGTTGAACGTGTTCCCTGACACATGTGCTTTTAGTCAAAGAACAAACTGTGGGTTTGTTCTGGACACTCATGTTACTGCTGTTTTTTTGTGCATATAGATTATACACTTGCCCTATCTAGAGGACAGGTGTATAATAAATCATAGGAATATCAAAATATACCACAAATTCTGTTCATCTGTCTGAGATTTTTGGGTGAATATTGTGCTACTTGTAAAGTATCAATTCACTAGATTCACAGGATAATACAAACAATGGAGATATTGACACGCTCTAAGCTTGCTATTAAGTGGTACACAATTAAAAAAAAGCTGGTGAAAATTGAATTATTGTCAATAAGCGGCATAAAGGGTAAACTATGACAGATATTCTCACTCACTCATGTTCTGAACCTGGTTTTTCCAACGTGTCCCCTGACATAAGTAGTGGTAAGTCAAGGGACAAACTGTGGGTTTGTTCGGTACTGGACACTCATGTTACTGCCTTATTTTGTGCAAAGTGGAGAGGAAAAGTTGGAAAATCAGCAAAAGCCTGATCTCAATACTGCCGAAGGGGACACAGTCCAAACAGCAGTGGATGCAAGGTCTGTACAAGTGGCAGATGGATAACAGATAATGCTTTCACTCACCCAACCAGACTGAAGATAAACATTGTAAGACTTTTCTTATACACCTACCCCCCCTAGAGGACAGGTGTATAATAAACCATAGAAATATACACGAAATTGCCAAAAACATTTGCTCACCTGCCTTGACTCACATGAACTTAAGTGACATTCCATTTTCTAATCCATGGGATACCATATGAGGTGGGTCCACCCTTTGCAGCTATAACAGCTTCAACGCTTCTGTCAAAGGCTGTGCACAATGTTTAGGAGTGTGTTTTTAGGAATTTTTTGACCATTCTTCCAGAAGTGCATTAGTGACAGTCTAGTGTGGATGAACTGGACTGACCTGTACAGAGTCCTGTCCTCAACCCTATAGAACACCTTTGGAATGATTGAGAGTGGAGACTGAGAGCCAGGACTTCTCCTCCTACATCAGTGTGTGACCAAACAAATGTGCTTCTGGAAGAATAGTCAAAATTCCCCAAAACACACTCCTAAATATTGTGCACAGCCTTTGACAGAAGAGTTGAAGCTGTTATATCAGCAGAGGGTGGACACACCTCATATTGAAACTATGAATTAGGAATGGGATGTCACTTAAGTTCATATGCAAGTCAAGGCAGGTGAGCAAATACTTTTGGTAATATAGTGTATAAATACACCACAAATCCTATTCTTCTGTCTGAGATTTTTGGGGAAATAACCTAAAAGATAACCATAAAATACACTTACTTTTTCAGCTGTTTAGTGTCAGTTCACTAGCTTCACAGAATGATACAAACAATGGAAATATTGATACTCTCTAACATTGCTATTAAATGGTACACAATTAAAAAAGAGGGCAAAATAGAACATGGATATATAAGTGTCATAAAGGATAAACTATGATAGAATATTACCTAATCTATTTCCAACATGTTCCCTGACACAAGTAAGTCGAGGGACAAATGTGGGTTCGTTTAGGTACTGGACCCTCATGTCACTGCCTTTTTTGTGTAAAACGGAGAGGAAGACGTGGAAAATCAGGACAAGACTGATGATAGATGTAAGACAAAATAACAGTGGTTGCAAGAATTGTCTGACCAATAAGCAGACAGAAGGAGATAGATAACAGACATGCTTTTACTCATTCATCAAGACTGAAGATTTATATTACAGTCATAGATAGGTAGATGGACACAGAATACCATCCAAGGTTACAACAGTCCAGTGTGGTGTCCGTAAGCCAGGTTTCCGTTAATAGCAGGACTGCTAATAGCCATCTGGTTAGCGCTGTTAGCTCTTCCATCTTGTTGGGTAAATATCTTACGTTACCCATTAGAATAGATGGAACGCTCGGTCTGTACCATCTCCTCCTCTACCGGTACTTCGCTTCAGCTCTGCATCCTCTCCTCCGATGCCTTAATTCCTTCGGAGTCTCTGGTCGCTCTCCTGGGAGTACTTGCTGTTGCTCAACTCCAACAGCTGACCCCGACTGTAAACAACGGATTGGCTCACGAGATCGCCCGTTGTGGTGTTGAAGAGTTCCATAAAAGTAGCAAACAGGTTACTACCTTTACAAAACCTCAAAAATGTCACATCTCCATGTCGTAAAAAAATTCAACTACCTCGACCACGAGAGTCGAGGAAATAGAACTTAAAGTAGGAAAAGACTAGGGAGCTGCAGTAACAGGCTGCCTACCGTGGCGTCATCTTGGATTGATCTCATAGATATACAGGGACTTCTGTTCATCCTATTATCTGAGATTTTTGTCTTTTGGACACTTATTAAATAATCATTTCAAAATTCAAATATGTGTTCTTTACATTTTTCAAATTTTCAAAAAGTTCTTAAAAAAATTAAAGTTAAGAGTATAAATTAAGCCCTTGGTATTAGCAAGGAGGGGTGGAAAGTGTTGTGCAACAGCTAAGTAGCCAGGAAAAGAACTAAGATAGACTTAGACTTAGACTTCCTTTATTGTCATTACACAGACACACACAATGAATCTGGTAACGAAATGTCATA
>JAPTHA010010907.1:0-10002 GCA_029814585.1 Gymnapogon annona | reverse complement strand
ACACACACACACACACACACACACACACACACACACACACACACACACACACACACACACACACACACACGTCTGATTCACTCGCGTATGGATGTCGTCGCTAATTGCGTAAAATCGACCGAAAAATCGCGAGCCACAATTTCGGCACTAGATTCACAGGCGTTTATAATCGGTATGAAATTCGGCCGAGGTGCCTCGATGTACGTGGGCTCTCTGGTGTCCTTTGTCCTCCGTGGACGCCGCATTATCAGGCTTTTTCACGCTTGGCTTTAACACAAGACCGTGGCGCGTCCGATTCCTGCGCGCAGTCAAGGCGTCACAACAGTGGTCTGTGTATCTCATTCTCCCGCACAGAGAACACATTTCACCGCTGATTACTCGGTATAATTCCAATTAGTGTTGGGTCCTCTATGGGTGGAAAAGGAAAAAAAAAAACAAGTTGAAGTTGGCGACTTGAGGCAGAAATGAATTTATGGTTTGATTAAAACACCCAACGGGGCCAACGGTGACGTGGGAACGTATCCCGGGTTTATAACCGTTCCCCCTTTCGACTTTTCTTCACTGTTTCTCATCATATTTCCATGAGAATGGCGCAACCAGAAACTTGTGTCCCAACTGAACATGATAATGCCGGTGCCATTAAATGACAAGTTGAGTGTATGTTTATAAAAAGGCGCGCACTTTCAGGAGCCACTTTGACTTTTCAGCCCCAGGTCATTCATTAACCCTTGAGGGCCTTTGTCATGGATGCCTGCCGGCGGGGCCCTGACAACGCTGCTGTAATAATTGGACTATTGGGGGACTTGTTAACAACAATTAGTGTACCAATTACGCAATTACCGCAATAAACTATTTCATCTTAAGGAGCAAACCGACGCATTTGCAAACCAATGGTGAGGGCTATATGCAAATGGTGTGGCAGAGTTGACTGAAGTGAAGACCCATCATCTTTCACCAACATGCTATAGAAAAACAAGTAAATGGGTCAATGATGTGACATCTACTTTTTGTGTTCGACTGATTTTTTTTTTTCCATTGAAAGAATCCTCAAAACACTGTAAAGATCACAAGTATGTCATATCATCCCTGTATACAGGGCCACCAAATTTTCTCCAAACATTTTAGTTTTTGGTCATTTTTCTGCTTCTGAAATGTCAACCATCACGAGTGACCTGTTGGCAATGATTGTACTAAATACAAAATACAATATCCGTTTTGGCCCCAATATTGATCAGTGTATACTATGGTTAATACTGTACATGTTAAATCAATATTAATCAGTGTATACTATGGTTATGTGGATACTACTGTATCTATACACGTTAAATCAATATTAATCAGTGTATACTATGGTTATGTGTATACTATCTGTATGTTAAATCAGTTTTATGGGGTTTAAACTATAATGTGTATTGAAACTGCACAAGGGAGATGCTGCCTTTCATAGAATGCATTTTTAGAATCATAAGACTGTCCTTCTCAAACGTTTTTTATTTATTTGTTTGTTTATTTAACAGGGACAGCACACATTAATAAATATTTTTGTAAATTTGTCGGTTTTAGCATAAAAAGCTCATTTTCAACCGTAGTCCCTGGGCCAGATGTACTATGCCATCATCCATAAAATTACAGACATTACTGATACTTGTGAAGCTATTATGAATATTAAAGAAATATATTGATTTTGAGAGAAATTAGTCACCCTGGATGACTTTTTTAAAGGCCATGTCCCATTAATTTACCTTTTAATGCAGTAAAATCCTCTTAATGTGTTTTTTGCGTAAATGTGTGTACGGTACTTTCCAATTGTTTGAACAATGGACAAATATATCCTTATTTTTAGTATTTAATAATTGACCTCTTTAAAAGTCTTATCAGTCAATGACCTAAAGACTCACTGGACTGAAGGCATCATCAGGGTTAAACCCATAAACCAGAATGAAACTCAACATCGGTGGCAAGGTCTCAGTGATTGTTGACATATTTATAATATTATCCTCCTATATGCAATTTTCTGTGAAAAAAGCGGGCTTGGAAGATGAATGAATGAATGAATCCGTTGTCTTCACATATTTAGTTTGCTGATCGTGAATGTTCATTGGAGTAAATTATAAGGTTATGACACCGCAACAAAGAAAACTAAAAAAAGTGACATTTCACTAAAAAAATATGATGAACGTAAAAGCATCTACAACCACTTTCATTTAGGTTTTGTAGGCAAATCAGTGTTGTAGAAATTGGGTTTTCCACTTTCACTGCGAACATTAGATCAGATTCGATACATTTATTAGTCCCCTGCGGGGAAATTTCAGGTTACAGCAGCACATATAAGACAAGACACACACAGAGATACTGCAAATATGATGAAAAAAAATGGTCACATCTATTAGTGAGGCCGTGCTGAGAAACCGCATTTCCACATATTTATTAACATGTATGGCGCGATTAAAGGTCCAGGTGCGGTTAAATATTAGGATCAGTGGATGTTTCAGGTCTGTTTAGCTCTTTTGGGGGGGTTGGGATGGGGGGGGGGGGGTAATCTATGGGTGGACGCTGCGCTTAAACGCTGTGAAAATACGCAAACTGGAGGCAGAATTCGTGAACACCAGGAGCGAAGCAAATCGATGTAACGCCTCTATTCATGCGCACCCGGGCCACAACTGGTGTGACCGAGACGGCCTTTGTCAGCAACAAGGGCGACAGTAGAGGAGGGGGGGGGGGGCGATGGTGGAAAGAGCAGGTACATGAGACAGGTGCGCTGAAAAAAAAAATATTGCAAATATTGGCAGGATTTCCTGAAAAGCCACGCGACGGACCTGAGGACGAAGCTCTGATCAAACATCAAACAGAAAATCGCCTCATGAATTTCTATAGACTGACGCTCGGGTCATTTAAAGACTCCGCACTTTGGTTCGGGGACACAATGGCCACTGTTGGCCTGTGTGTGCCGGGGTGAGCGCCTGAAAGGATGAGAGGCGCACATTAACATCGCTTAAGGTTTTCTCAAGGGCCGAAATGAACTGACTGGAAAGTAACTTTATAACTCGCTGGAGGATGAAGCCTTTGTCGAGTCTCCAACTGAAAGACACAAGCGCGCAACAAAAGCGCAGCGCCATTGTTAAACACTAAGAAAAAAAAACGCATGGGTATTGATGCGCCTTGAATTGCAAAACATCTGCCATTTAGACCGGGTTAGATTTGAATGAGAATAACCAAGCAAGTCTTTGGTCCTGCGTAAACACTTTCCAACACTGGAACGCATGGTTGGAGATTAAAGCACGGGTAATTATAAAATAAATAAGACGCACTTCTCTCCATATAGCGCTGTTTTTTTTAACACATCCAATATTGCAACTGCGCGCCCATCAGAACGAGAATTCGATTTTGATGTTGACATTTCAACATTGTCACATTATCATTATCTTTTTCAAATGCGATCCATCTCCGTTTGATGGGTTTATGGGTAGAGTTCACGCAGTACATCTGTTTTACGCACAGCGTCAATCTGTACATTAAAGTTTGGGAGAATAGCCCACGGCCTAAAAATGAACTGTCTTATTGTCGTTGCTGAAAGGAGAACAACTCTACCGACAGAAAAGTTATTGAAATCCACTTAAACACGAATTAATGTGTCAGTGAGCCTTCAGGGACAGTGCTGCCTCCTGTTCATTATTCACCTATCATCTGGAAAGTTTGGGTAAATAAGAGGCATTACGTCCGTAAACTATTCACAGGAGGTTTTTTTTTTTTTTTACATTTAAGTCTATCTCCATATGGACACCAAACACGACTGGCCTCCACCCAAAGTGCGTTTTGTTCCTCCTATCCGCGCTAAAGGAGGGACCAGTTGCCTTGCGCCGTTTTCCCAGGGTTTCCCCTTTATCTGTCCAAAGTGGAAAATTGAAAGTTACAAGTGAAAAGCCACGGGGCGTTCCTCCGATTTTCCTCGCTTTATATTTTTGTCTGAGAGAAATATGTGTCCCCTCAGCAGAAATACCGACTCCTTAAAGGTGAATACAAAACAAAACAAACTCATATTGTGTTCACATTACGAAAAATTCTTTATTGGAAAAACATGTTTTACTTTAATTTTTTTTGCAAAGTTGTGCAAGTTTGACAAATCAACACATTTATACACTGTATGTGTGTGGAAATGTGTCTGTGTGTGTGCGTGAGACAACGTGTGTGGCGAATGTGACTCTGAAATTGGTATGAAATCGTCAATTTGCTGGTGTCAGCGTTGCGCGCCCCAGACGCGCCATATGCCATGCTAAGTGGCACCATTTACCGATTCGTTCCCACTTTCACGGTTCGTCCTCCCTTTCTCCCTGCCAGGAAACTGAAAAGCCACAACAAAATGGCAATTTACCCTGTGGAATTGTCACATACCCCCCGCGGGACGCTTCTCTCTTAGAGCCTTTCCGTTTGACTACGCGGGGCACCTCGGCCAGGGCCCGAAACTTTGACTTTCAAATGGGGGTCGAAACTCCTCCACGAGGTCCTTGGACACCTGTCAGAGTCGACTGAAGGCACATCTACATCTCACTGACACGGAACAAACTCATGAAAAAGTTACTTATTTTTATGTGCGTTTAACCTAAATCCATGATGGTTAAGGTGCATCCAAAAATTCAACCCATCTGGATGTATGTGCAGCAGTGAAAAGGATCCAATAATCTTTAAAACCAGTTTGGTTCAGTTTGTCTTTTGAGTCGCTGCACACATTTACTGAATTTGTTGGTCACATCTGAAGATAAGAGAATGACAAATAATTATGTATGATGATTTCAAATCTGCAAAAGCAACAAAGCTAAACACGGCCCAAGCACAATACTGCACAGTACGCTGTATAAAAGTATAGCATATAGACTGAGACTTTTAATATCTATGAAACCGTCAGTTTTCAGCTGGAGAATGAAATAAAATAAGAATTTAACTACAAACTATTCCTTCTTTTTATTTGACCAATGGCAAGGCTTGTCTATATGCAACACAAAAGGGCTTTAAAATATTATTTGCATACAAGCATACTCGTTTGATTGCTTGCATTGTTAAATAAATAAATAAATAAATAAAATAGTGAAATTAATATAAAGATACCCCCTCTTCTCCCTCAGAAGGAGATTTAGGACACTCAAAAACACTTAAAACAAACAGACACAAGTACAGTTTCTATCCACAAGTGGTTAAATGTCACCCCCCCAAACACACACACACACACACACACACACACACACACACACACACACACACACACACACACACACATACACACACACACACATACACACTGAACAACACCACCCTCTGATTAACAACTAATACAAGTGTTTGCTGTGAAAGGAACAGGGCTGCTAAGCTGATATTCATTGCTCTTGTTATGGTGACAAAGTTCTATTCTATATCTTCTAATCTATTCTATTTTATTATCTTATATTGTAAAACTGGGCACCAGCATCAAAAGTGACCTAAAACCACATTTGTAGTCATTGAAGTGAACCCTGTTTGAACGCTAAACCTATTGACACTCTGTTCTATGTTTCCTGAATGGGCCCATCACTGGCTAATGGTTTTCGTGTAACTCTGAATGCGACTCTGAAAGTACTGCTGCGTGTTCTTATGGGGTTGAAAAATGATAATGTAGCATTTCGGGAGGAAATACCACGAGAGGAACGAGTAGAGGCTGGAGAGCATCGCCATGGCGTTGAGGATCTGGATATACTTCCCACCGTACAGGGTGTTGGCGGTGGCCGAGGCGATCCAGGTGAGGATGAGCAGCAGCAGACAGAAGGTGATGGACTTGGCCTCGTTGTAGTTCTTCGGCAGGTCTTTGCCCATGTAGGAGAAAACGAAACAGAAGAAGTACAAGGACACAAACAGGACCAGAGACCCGGCGCTTCCCTTCAGGTTCATGGAGCAGCCCAGGATGATTTTGTCGTGCTCCCAAGCCGTTTCGTTGACAGGCCTGGGGTGCTCGTGGAAGTACTGGCCGACCAGCAACAGAGCCTGAGTCACAAACACCACCGCGATGAACGACCACTGACCGTGACGTTTCATCCAACGACTCCGGAGCGATGGGTACTTGGCGGCAATTTTGAAGATGCAGACAATCTGAAAGGAGCGAACGGCGAAACAGGCCAAACAGAAAGTGTAGAAGAGAATAAATGGCCAGTACCTCAGGAGGCAAAAGCACACGCTGGGCTCTTGGAAGTAAAAGAACACACTGATGCTACACAGGCACAGGCAGCCGAGAATCAGGAAGCACATGGGTCCTCCGGCCGACCGGACCACCGGCGTGTCGTAGTGGAGGGCAAAGAGCACAGACATGGCCGCCGTGACACAGACGAAGACCCCGGCCACCGCCAGGCTCAATATGGCCCCTATGTCCGAGAGCGGGATGTAAACCACTGACCGCATTCTGCAGGAAGTGCTCCCTTTTTCCGACCATTCTGTCTCCTCGTTGCACTTAATGCAGTTTTCTGGATCCACTGTGAAGGGATAAAGAAAGAAGAACATCATCAGCTTTATTTTTTGTTTACTTTGTATACCATATTCTATCTGTTCGCCACACGATCAACAAACTACATCTTATCTTGGCCCATAAAGAGTTGTGGCAGTTACAAAAAAATTTTTTCTCTGTATTGAGTTTCTCTCGAGTAATTTTTCACCATTTTTTATGACTTTATAATATGTATTTTGCACGTTTTTTTCAGTGAACATTGGGTATTTTCCTATATTTCTGTTGGTAGAGCGGGCCATCCAATGGCTGAAGGTTTGGTGGTCCGAATCCTGGCTCCGAATGCCCACGTGTCGAAGTGTCCTTGAGCAAGACACTGAACCCCAAATTGCTCCCATTGGAGTCTGGCAGCACCTTGCATGGCAGTAGCCATGGCAGTAGCCGCCCATTGGTGAGTGAATGTGTGTGTGAATGGATGAATGTGACGCCAGTGTAAAACGCTTTGGGCACTATAAATGTGTAGAAAAGCACTATATAAGTGCAGAGTGTTTACCATTTAATTCACTGATGATGTTGATGTTCATTAGAGCTCGGAATAAAGTTGATTGTTATTATATCACTAACAGAAAATGGAAGAAAAGGTGAGTTTTTTAGTCCAATCTATCATAACATAAACCTCGTCCCCATGGGTTTTAATGGTGAATCAATGCTGTAGAAGACGATGGTGTTTCCATGGTAACTACGCAGCATCTGAACATCCAAATGGGTCATATCTGACGACTATGAAAAGATTATGAACCTCATTTTACCTAAATTATTTTGCATGTGTTGATTGGTTTAATGGAGTAACAGGTATTAAACATTTTTGATCAGTACATGCTTTGTGGTGCTCAGTGGCTGTTTGGGTGTTTATGGATTAAAGCCTTAAACTTTGCTATAAGTTATTTTTGGAAAATCTCTCTAAATCAGACCAGGATTGTCATAGCGGAATGTGAACTATGGTGACTGGAATATTTCAGCCTCTAGCATTGTAACCGTTTATATTTACCTGTGCTGTTGATGTAGGTTCCATTTGGGCAGATTTCACATTTGAAGCAGCATCTGTGTATTCCATCTTGGCGTTTTGAAAATCCAGCCAGACACTCTTTGGAACATAGAGATGTTGGTGCCTTTGACAGACAGACTGATGAGTTAATATGCAATCGAGGCATATTTGTCTTGATACTTGTCTTTAAATGTCTGTTATAGGGATGTGCATTTGGAAGTTTGATTAGCTATGCATTTTAGTGTTTTGATAGTGAGTTTATATATTAAAAATGCGACTATTAACCTTATGGTCAGAAATCCTAGAGAAAAAGAAATAGGGTGTTCTACAATATATGGAACCATTTATAAACTACGTCGAAAATTTACCCACACACTACATTGGCACAGTAGGACTTAGGAGATCAGAGATCAGCATATGTCACTATGTGACTCATTTGGTTAACTCACTCACTAATTCTTTTTTTTTGTCACTGTACTTTGGCACTGTTTTATGTTATTGGGGGGTGGGGGGTGTCTTTGTCTGTGGTCCTGTCATTGTGTGTTTTGAATGTCGTCTTGTAGTGTATGAAGGTAACTAATATTGTCTAATGAAAAATCAGATTAACATTTTTTTTTTAATCCTGAATTTCATGATAAATGTAACTCAGGTGGAGTTTATATTTCATATTTGCGTTTCTCTATTGTTGTAACTCAGTCAGCGTCGCCTCAATGAGATGGAATACTATGTTTTTCTTTTCTTGTTTTGTCTGCAGTTACGCTGTTACCACACACTCGCAGCTGTGGAAATGAAAGACATGCTCGAGGTAATGACATAGAGAGGACTGGGCAAACTTAAAGGTAAGCAACTGTAGTAATACACACCTCGACTACGAGTCATGTCTCAATAAGTTGGAAATTACGCATCTTTGATTTTTTTCTAAACCGTATACGCACCTTATAAAAAAAAAAAAGGATTTTCAATCTCCAGTATCAACCTTTCGTCACAGGAAATCATTCCTGCCTGTGGCCATCAAACTATACATTCCACTCTCTAACACCGACACAATAACGACAGCAATAAACAATGCAGCAATAAACAAGAATAACAACAATAAAAATAACGACACTTGCCAAAACATGTACATAATGTATATATTCCAGATTGTGCAAAACATTTCTATATTCTTTTATTGTCATAGTATATGTGTATGTGTGTATATGTGTAAATGTGTGCATAAATGTGTATATGTATTTAAATACATATATAAGTATATATGTGATGATTTCTTTCGGCTTTTCCCCTTCCGGGGTCGCCACAGCAAATCCAATTCGCATATTTGATTTGGCAGGAATTTTTATGTCAGATGCCCTTGCTGACACAACCCACTGGATGCTTATACCGGGGATCGAACCCGGGTCCCCTATGCACCAGCCCGGTGCCTTTTTTAATATTATAATAATTTAATTCTATATAGTCTTATATACTATATAGTGTATTCATATTGCTTTTGCAAGTACTGCTGTTTTTCCCTTTTCTTAATTTCTTATTTTATCTTTATATCTTTATACTAACGTGGAGCACCTGTTAGAAAAGGAGTGGTAGGAATCAAATATAAGACCATAAAAGAAACAGCAGGTTAGTAGTTTTTCAGTTCCAATTAGTGAATCATACATGTCGAGTGTATTTATGTGATTAATTTTCCTTTATTATTTAGGGAAAGTCTTAAATCATTCTCAACCAATACTGCAATGGTCTTTCTATGGTGACACTTTTTTAATATAAAACCAGATGAATCCATATACTGTAGTATATGTTTCACCTGGATATACTTTATCGTACCTCTCCATTTGTGTACCACTGGATTTTGCTGTTGTTGATGAATATCGTGACCGACGGTTCCGTGTGATAAAAGCCCACTTCCTCCGTCTCACCGCTCTGGTTCCAGAAAACGATAGAATAGGATCCAAACTTTGGGTTACCGTTGGCGTCAAACTGGACAGTGTGGTTTAAAAGTGTGAAGTTGGACTTCTTCAACTCTGCCAGAACCTGGAACGAGAGACAAACGCACTCCTGTATCTGTTTGGCTTCAACAATAAGATGATTTAAAGTCCTCCTAGGTCTGCACTTTGACACATAGTACTTCCATGTTATTTCCACAGTATTATCATGTTTAAGACTGATATTATACAGCAACTTTAATCACATTTTCACTTAACCCTTTATTATTTTTGGAATATTATTTTACTTTTGATTTTCCATTAGACAATATTACAGTTACATTCATACACGAGATGCAAGATGACATTCACAACTCACAATGACAGGATCAGAGACAACAGACAAAACACACACACACACACACACACACAAACACAAAGAGCACAAATAACAAAACAGGTACTATGACAAAAAAACAAAAAAGTGAACCGCATAAGTGACAGAGTAGAGGTGACTCCATCTGTGGATCAGTCTATACCTAGTATTTATAGTAGAAGTGACTCCATCTGTGGATCAGTCT
>JAPTHA010010882.1:0-10005 GCA_029814585.1 Gymnapogon annona | reverse complement strand
GGGATCCAACACGCCTGGCTGAGCTGGAAGATTTTCTTGGGTGGCTGAGAATGAGGAGAATTTCTACTCTTGTTCCGCCTCTCGGTCCTTCTCCTGCTATCAGAGAAATGCTGGCAGCTGTCCTGCCGTCTCTCTCTCTCTCGCGCACGCTCTCTAACACACACTCCCGCCTCTCCCTGCCTCCCTCTCTCTCTCTCTCTCTCTCTCCCCGTCTCTCTTTCTTTCTTTCCTCAGCCCAACCCCTTTTCCCTCCGACTGCCAGACGAGGTGTCAGTACTCGATTGCTGGCTGCTCGCGGCGCAATTTGCGAGTACTCCCTCTTTTACGCACACACATTCTGTCTGTTCGAAAACCCCCTGCACGCACACACACACACACACACGCATCCACCCCTCCACACGTCACATGAATACTTAATGCATACAGGAGCCCTCTCTTCTTTTAGGGTCCCACACATCAAACAGATTTGGTTAGTATGCCTACAGTGCATGCATGCATGAGTGTGATTCTCTGTCCGTGTCTAGAGAACTGTACACTTGTGCACATTTGTATATTTCTTGCTTTTGTGGAGGGCTGTAATTAGCCAGATGAATGAGTGTGTGATTCATCATGAGGGGTGGCACACGAGAAGGAAGGATATACTTAAGAGTAAAAAGATGGATTGCCTGAATGAATGATGCTTGGAAAGCTCGGGGAGGACAGACAATGAACGGATGGCATCTCGGAAAGACAGATTTATACTGGCCAGCGTGAAAGAGTGCAGTCAGTCAATGGTCAAGGGTAAAAAAAGGGGAATGAAAGCATGTGAGTGGGCGAATGCAGGGTTAGAGTACCCTGTATTCCCCTGGCTGCCAATTTACCAGTAAGCCCTCTCAGCCCCCGACCGGCCAGTCTTGTTTGAAAGGCTGCTTTGGCTGCAGAGTGCCTACTACAACATATCGGCAGACAGAGTGGGTGTGAGACTTGCCAGATGAAAGTACATTCAGCGCAAAACCCACACAGAGACACACAGGCCTCTCTCTGCCTCTCCCGTTCTGACACAGTGCCCCTTCTGTGAACTCTGCTGGATTAAATTCGGAGGCCAAAAAAATAAAAAAGAGAAAATAAAAATCCACAGCCACCTACCTTTTGGCATGCTCAGTGTTGTAATGAAGCAGGTTGATATATCGCGTAACCTTTAGCTTTGTCCTTGCTACAGCACGCTGACCTTTGCTTTTTTTTTTGCGTCCAAATTAAGTCACGCGAAACTGGCTTATTTTAAACTTTGCGCCATGTGCTGTCCTACAAAAGGGGTGTCTAGAGGTACTGGACACCAATTTAATGCCTTCTAAGACCATTTTCACATTGGGTTTTTTTTTTTAGCTAAATGTTCTTAATAGCTAAAGCTGGAACTGAGTTTCAGGCAAATTTCTTACTGATGCATTGTGGGTGAGTGTAAAGATAAGTAGTAAATATGTAGTTCCATGTGAGCATCAGTTTTATGAATATAGTTTTTCAGAGTGAGTTTGGTGAATGTTCTATTTGCCAACAGGTAAGTGCAATTACATAAAACAGACAGAATTAAGATAAACTTTGTAACACAATGAGGACTTTTACATACAAACACATAAAGAGAAACAATGTATGGCAAACGCGATCTCACAAATTCCTATTTGTGACTACTGAACGACTTAAAGAAAGGGTGATGCGAATTCAGACATCTTTGCATACATTTTTTTTTTCTGTGCAGGAATGCTTTACTTTGGCAATGAATCCGCTGGGACAAACTTCAGCGCAGCACCATGAGTGGTAGGATGGTTTACAAGTAGCTGTTCCGACACTCATTATGCAGTATGTGCTCAAATGTAGAGTGCTGGCTTTGATTAATTCTCTCATTCTCGAACGGCTTCTCTTCCTGACTGCCAATCACATCGTTGTCAATTGCTTTAAGTAAGTCGGAGTCTGCAGAGCCCGGCTGTGACCAGCTGTTCTGTCCAAAGTAGGTGGTCATGTCATCAGGGCAAGAACACCTTCAGTCATTAGAAATTCAACCATTCTTTCCTACTGAAAATGGAAAAGAGGTGTAATTTTACACTGTTTAACAAGATTCACTGCATGAATATGAAGCTTGTTTCACCGTGGTGAAAATACCATAGGAGGAGTAACACAACTTTACCATTTATAATAGTGTGATTTGAAGTAAAAATAGTCACTACATTTTTTAAGAGGGTTAAAAATAATTACTACTGACTGGTTAAAATCATGATTGGCAACACCTGATGAGCAGAAGACAATGCTAATGCGAGTATTGGTCACTTTGACAGTGCAACTAGCCATTAGTCTCACAGCCATTGCTTCTGCCTTTGGTGTGGTTTCACATGTTATATATCAAATGAAGTAATAATAGAAGCAGCCAGGGGTGGAACTGTCCTGATAGCCACTCAGCTCCATCACTGTCTTTTTCTGAACAGACCTCAGGGACAGATAATGATTATAATATGTATAAATGAGCCGAGGCCAGACGGATGTAAAATCGAGGATCGTTTGAAGTAAAAGGTCTCCAAGAGCCTTTGTTTTAGAAAGGACATCAAGATTTCCCCCTCACCTATGGATGGTGGGGGGGGGGTTGTAACGGTGAGGGAGGGGGTAGGGATAGGAGGGGCAGTGGGTGGTCAATGACTACAGTGAGGAAGCTGCGTTCGCCGGCTGCTTTTAGAGATTCGTTTCAGCTTCCTGTCAATAATTGCTCCAATCTTCCTTTCAGGTTTTGTCTGATGTACAAGAGGAATACTTCCACCCAAGAGAATCATTAGCTGGCACACCTATAGCTTGTTTGTGCAAATTTGTCTTTGGGCCAACTATACAGATCTTTAGGTTACTCCCTTCTCTTGCTAATTACCACGATGGCTACATTTACCATCCCTGACATCTTGTTTTCTGTGATTCTCTCAAAAGACAAGATAAAACTGCTCAGACCGTTCATGCAAGGATCAGATCGCTGGATCGCTAAGATATTAGGCTGCTTCATCCCCCCCCCGTAGTGAGTCTGCCTGACTGTGCTGCTTATTAGCAGACCAGTACAGCTCTTCATGAATGGAAATGGGAATACTGGACTCCAGCCAGCCTCAACAACATGCATTGATAAAGACTACTGCACAATGAGCCAAGGGTTGCTCACTGTTGGAAGCGTTCACTATTTATCAAAGAAAGAGAGAGTCGAGGTTTGTTTTAGTGGAAATACTGCACAAGACGTGGTGTTATTATGCGTTGGGGCATTGACAAGACTGTGGTGCCATATCCGTAGATGGTAAAGATTGATCAGGAAAGGTGTGTGTTGCTCTATCAGCTAAGGTGCTGTGTTTTGGAGTCAAAGGATGATCAATAAGAGACCTCCCCTGAGCTAAAATCAGTACACACTGTCTTATTGATGGGCTGCCCTTGACACGATCAAAAGGGCCTCTGCCCCAAAGGTGTGGGAGAATAACATAAATCCACCATGTGAGCTGGATTGGATATGAATCGCAGACAGAGTTTAAGCGAGGGTACAGAACAGAGCTACAGTTTTCAGCCTCTGCAGTGCAGGCAGACATGGCTGCATGCTTTGCCGAATTTGTATTGGATTAACACACATCTGCATCTCCCCTCCACGCTGCGGTCCCAGGTCCTCCACAGTCTGACCCCAACGCCGTTAAGCTTCACATGTGATTAAGCTGCCATGACATCAGCCAACACGTTCATATGGTGCACAGACAAGGGGAGATGATGTCATAGTATACCCACCAACCCTGGCAGCAAGAAGGCCCACCCAGACAAGATTTACTAGTGAGGTCAGGATGCTGATCATTATGTACGAGAATGCGTCCACACAATAAAAACCCTTTTCTCTGAGTCAGTCTGTAGCTGTAGCTGTGATATAGTGGCGTCTATGGCTAAATGCATGCATGCCATTACGCAAAAAGCTCAAGGGGTTAAATATGCACAGGGGGCAAAACTGAATGAACAGGCTGATGGGGGAGCATGACAAAGCTGATTCAAGCCTCCTGTGTGGCGCTGTGGTTTAGTCCTGATAATGAGCCGTCTTAAAGTCCCCCTGCAATCAAGGGACTACTGATATAAACATTAATTTGGTTCCTCACCCTTATCGCAAATCTCTTAAAACGCTTAAAGCCTGAGGCTACACACCTTGAATATAGCAATTAATCTGGGAATGCAGTTCATCAAATGTTAAGTGTAGCAATAAAAAAAAAATAATGTGATGTTTTGCTTCAAAGCGGCTGCCAAAAAAATCCTAACATGAAGGGACAGAAACAGTGGTTATCTTATCATTCAGATTCAGATTAGTATCAACCAAAACCCAGATATTGTCAGTCGTTTTGAAAAATGTGTTTTCCAAACTCCTTCAGTAGTTGAAAGGTACATTAAACTGGAAGAGAAACCTAACAGGCTTATCTGGACGTCAGGTGAATCTTATCAATCCAAAGCTCTGAAGCCTCCCATTCAATGCCGGCCTCCTTCCTCCTGCTCTGAGATTATAATAGTAGTTTGAAGGTTGTGCACATCTTTTCTGCGTCAGTTTACACAGTAACAGTCTGCAGGAAGTGGCCATAACACCTCCAGGCCAAAATTTTTAGACTTTCTATAAATCTTGAAAAAATAGATAAATGGATCTCACCTAAACCAGACAGCAATGAATGTGATGTCCAGATAGCTGAGCAATATCCTGCCTGGCACATTCCAGGCAACACATTGCACCAAGGCCTTTTAGAAAACCTCTTTGTTCCAACAAGGTGTTCAACAAGCCTTTTGTTCCTGTACAGTGTCTGGCCTTGGACACAGAAAAGCAAATGGGACATCATTTGTGTGCTGACTGCTGACAGCCGAAGGCTACACACACGACTTCACTGCACCAATCCCTGGCCAATTAGCTAAGGCCAAATGTATTCATGCAACATCTGTGAATACAATGCGTTGAAAAAAAAATCTACACATTAACAAATGTTACCTTGCAACTTGTTATACATTCATGTCATGAAGCAGACTTAACAATCTCTTCGGTCGAAGCGAGACAAAAACCTGAGTCCTTGCATAAATAAATGCTCATTTCTAACAGGGGTTTGTAAACCTTCCCTGTCACGATCTCCTCAGGACTGAAACGGTCTGTGGACTGAGGTGGAAAATGAGGGATTAGGGAATCCTCCGGGGAACAGCGTGAACAACAGGAATCATCTGAAACACTGGGGAGGAAAGAGGGAGTGCAAGTGTGGAGCAGGACAGAGAGCAGGGTAGAGCTCAGGTGGATGATGAAATAATACAAATTTTGCGATTTTGAAATACACAGAAACAGGCCGACACAAAAGGGACAGAAAATAAGAGACACTGAGGAGGAGAAGAAGAAGAGCACATAGCCAAGGCGTCTTTTCGATCGTTGGGATTGGCGCTGTGCCAGGGAGGCGTTGTCTTTGAGGAGGTAAATCATTTTCTGCCGCAGAAAGAAGCGGGGGAAAAAAATGATCATTGGGACGATGCCACAGCCAGTTTGTTAAATTCCCAAAGATGGGTTTCCCCACCCGGCCAAGAATAAATGGAACAGTTGGTGCCAAAAACGAAACTAAAAAAAAACAAAAAAACAAAACTCATCAATATTCAAGTAAACCTGGTTTGGTGTAATGGAAGATCAAGCATGCAACAGTAGGTTTGAGCTTTGGCTCATGTGAACATACAGTAAGAAGCAGCAAATTGTCTGTTTATTTCACTGTGATTTTGTCATGAAAGACTAAGGGAAAAGCATGTTTCTACTCTGCGTCGGATGAAGCAGACTTTGTCGGGGTTAACTGCAGTGTGTGTCCCTTCCATCACTGCTTTGTGTTGTTGTGTCTTTCAGTAAGGCTCTGCTTCGACAGATACCTTACACCTGTTGTGTTGAAAAGCCCAAAGCTCTCTGACGAAGCTAACAGAGCTTAAGGCCACTGAAGGATGGGAATTTTAGGATGGAAATCCAGCTACGAGAATGAGATTTAAAGATAATGTTTGTTCTGGCTAGACTTCAGGATTTCATCTTGCAAACATTCCTTTGGTGTGAATATTAGACTCATGAGAGAAGGGAAAGGCACGAGGCTTTAAGTCTGCAGATATGGTCATTTGTCAATCAATGAGATAAAGCGACCGTTTTAGAGAACCTCGAGTAAAGAATTGAAAATACCAGCAACAGGATCAAAAGGTCCTTGAAGGCAAATGTCTCCCACTTGACCCTAACATGTTTACTGGAGGATGTGGAATCCAGGAAACGGCAGGTTTGAAAGCAGGCAGAGAAAATACTCTGTTATTACCAACTGTTGCAGACAGCTAGAAGACTTGGAAGAAAATTCACTTTTCAGCTGATGGGTGACACATGATAATGAAGACGTGTTCTTCCGTGCTCTGCAGACTGCAGTCTCTCCACCACTAACACTGCTGACAAAGATTAACAGCTGCTTTCATCTTTCCCTCTGCCTTTTCACACACTGCTCCAGGTATTCCGCTGCGCTCCTCTCCAGGGCTGCAGAGAATTTGGAATTACTTCAGTCTTTCAATACACATGTTGAACTTCAATTCACCCAACAACCCACCCACGGCTTCCCTTGAAAACCTCGGGAAGGCTGTTCTGCTGGAGGCGGGACGACTTTTGGCACATCTCATCTCTGACTGAATGACGTATCCAGTCTAGAGGATCTGCTCAGCACACAATGGAGCCATGATATTTGATACATAAGAGATAGATAGAGACTATTAACACCGGGTGCCTTTCAAATCAAATATAATGTCCACTTAAATTAATATTGAACATCAAATCAGACCTGAGAAATTACTTAAGAGTATGATAAGTGCGGGAGAGACTGACAGAAGGGAAGAATGCCAGCATACTTCTGCTCCACTTTTCTGCTTCATTAATCATTTGCTGCCAGGGTAAGACACCTAGTGATTATTTATTTGCACTTCTCCACACTGAGGCTATCACAACAAACAGGCCCGCAGGCTGCTGAGAACATTTGGGAGTGATTAATCAGTGGGCCGTCCAGAGAGACTGAAGGCAGGGGGAGGGGAGTTAACATGTGTTTCTTAATCTTTCATCTATATTCAAGTCAATAGGCAACCAAAACTGTAGGGGGTCAGAACGGGGCAAAATGAGCTCCACTGTCAGGGAGATGTCGGAGACGTGGGAGTAGAGGATGTCGGAACATGTTTTCAGATGGAAAGAAGAAGGAAGCCAGATCAATAAACACATCAAAACCGCAAGTAGAGCAGAAAAACTAATACTCCACATGGTACCAGATCGTGTTGAACTGACTCGCCTTTTTTTGGTTTTCCATCAAGCAAAAGTTTTGGAAAGCACCCACTCTGTGTTTCTTATTTGTATTGCACTCATTTATCATAGTATACCACTGATTATATGACAACCAATCATCACAGGGGGGCGGGGGAGATGAGGTGGAAGAGGTGATGACACAGTTTAGATGGAACGTATACTATCACAATAATGGCCACTTAGTTACATTAAATGGTTCAAACACCATTAACTGTGTGGTTCACCAAACAGCGTGTAGTTTTTTGCACACACTACTTGGAGCAGAATTAAATCATTTTCTGACAGGGTTGTCTTTTGTGGCAGGTAACCATAGTAACCACTCTAACTCACCTCTGTTAGTATTTCAACATCTGCAGTAAATTCTGTTCTATTTTAAAAGCATTCTTATCACCAAGTTATTTTTGACTTTGTAGCAAAGGTGAACAGCTACTCCAACCATCACCCGTGACATATGTGGTACTTAATTCATTTGTATTCATTTGATTTGATCTATCTTTTCGGGTTTGAAGGTTTCCTCCAGGTCTTCCAGCTTAGCTACCATTTAAAACATGTACACATACAGTAGGTTAATTCACCTGTCAGTGCCCTTGACAATAGCATGTCACTATGCGTAGTGCTAATCCGAATTGCTAATGCTGGTGCTGGTTGTTGTGTTTGTATTGAGATGGGTTAAATGCAGACACCGATCCCTAAAGGAATGAACCTTTATGGTGGAGGTGTTTGTTACTGTTGCTGTTGTCATTACTGCTGGTGGAGTATCCTCCACTTGCATATCGTCTTACCTCTCTGAATACAGCAATCAGTATCGACTGCATACTTGATTTCAAGCATAACAAACGCATTGTTTTACCATAATAAGTAGCATATTGGAATGGCATTTCATACGCTTCCTGTATCTATAATGAAAAACATAGTATCTAGTTAGTTTTAGTTGAGCTGCTCTCATGAACTGGAAAAGCACCATAAATGAAAAAGGCAAAGTGTTTGTGAGCACAGCCACGATGATGTTGTATGACTACAAGCGCATTATTAAAGTTAAGCAGTTTATCCTGTATCGCACACTCATAAAGTCAACCACAGAAGTGCACACGGCAACTTACTGGGCCACATAGAGCGTCAAAGGATAATGGGATTTTTAGCACACTTGCAGCCGGCTGTTACACACTGGGTCATGAACCGATTACAGGCTTTAATCCTCTCTGTTCAAGATCATGCGCATCCAGAAATCAACAACAAAAACACAGGAGACAAATCTACTTTAGTGCTTCTAGTAGGTTACATAGCAGTTTGTGTCATTAAGGTTTGAAGCACAATATCCACAAAACACCCTTTTAATCTTTTCTCACTTTCTACCCAGGACATACACCACTATGATGCAGAATGAATACTAAGCACTATGACTATGCATTATTAGTGTTTATTATCATGTGTTTTGGGTGTAGCCGGTGTTTTTATTTTGAGTTTTTTTTTTGCATTTGGAGACAGTTAATTCTCGTGAATTAACTGTCAGTGTCACACATCATGCTTACTCCACACAGTTACTCTTTGGCTGATGACAGTTTCATCCAGGGCCAGCCAGGCCACCTCCCCATAAAGGTAAAGACAAATGACACGGTGGTGAGCTGATGGTGAAATATATTACCAATTGACGCTGTGAGTGATGAGGTGAAGAGCGAACCACCTGTCCTGACAAAAGCCTTATCCTCAGTGGAAATTTGCCCTCCATCTGTAAAATCTCAACCCTTCGTATGAAAGGGCCGAGAGTGTTGTGTGTTTTGGGGGAAAAAAAGCACACTAGCGTTTGGGGAAATCAACTATTACTAGCGTTGATTAGGGATCCATATTAGTAATTCATGTGGAATCCAAGGCCACGGTGAAGTTGTGCACTGAGGAGCGATGATGCCTGAGAAGCTCACCAGAAGCCACCTTTGTTTCTCCGGATTATAGGACATAAAGGCTCATGGGAGCAGAGGCCGGGGGCTCTATTCTGGGTTTCGCACACAATAGGTCATAAAATTCTCCAGTGCATATTCCCCCTCAACCAGCTATTGCATTTGACTCTTTTCTTATTCCACCCCACTCTTACACTGTGCCACTAGAATACAGAAGTGTCTGTAATATTAAAGATAATAGACTCTATTTGCATGACACCTTTCATTGAGGGACACTAAACGCATTTGGATGGCATCTCCCAGACCCCCAGAGGCATGAGGCATATCTATTCTAAAAGACTGGAAGTTGGGGAATCACCGACCAAAGCACGATAACTAAACACTAATGCAGTGCTGCTGGAGCCCTGTGGGCTACTATTACAGCCATTATACAGCTGAATGAGGAATGCTGGACGTGGGCTGCCAACACAGAGCTGGAAATGGATTGATACTGAGAGCACGACCTCCTGCCCACGTGCGAATAGTCCCACACAACCTGGCCTCTTTGGTCGGCACTACCACTGCATTAAACACAAAGAGAGGCCTATGGAAGTTACACACAGGACACAGATCTGTGCTCTACGTCTCATTCCTCCACATGTGAAAGGACTCTGTCAGGACTAGATGGTGGCGCGTTCCCCTTTCCCCCACGGGGTTTATAACACAAGGACCCAGGGTGAGCGAAGGGGATTGAGTCAGCGTTTCAACCCTTTGTTTTTCAGTTGGAGCAAACGAGCCCCCCTCAGTGCCCCC
>JAPTHA010010859.1:0-10006 GCA_029814585.1 Gymnapogon annona | reverse complement strand
CAGGAAGGGCATCAAATCAAATAAGCAAATTGGATTCGCTGTGGCGACCCCGAAAGGGAAAAAGCCGAAAGAAATCATCATCATATACTGTATGTAGCAGTTAAATGTATCCACCCCTCCCCCCAACTGAATACCCATCACCCTCAGTGTAAAAAATTCTATACTCATCCAACCTCAGTGTAGCAAAAATTTACAATTCATGCACCTTGGTTTAAATATTGTTGTACATATCACTCCAAGCTTAGTTGGCATTTTTGTATATTTAGTATCTCCTTGTGGTTTTTGTATATTGCAGGCATTACTGATATTGTACAGCTTTTTACAGCCCTTTTTCAGTTGTATTTTTATATACAGTTTACAGTTTTCCCTTTGCACTTTAAGTGTTTGCTGCTAAAGACACAGAGCTGCTAAATTGATTTTCATTGTTCTTGTAACCGTGACAATAAAGTTCTATTCTCTCGATATATATATGGTTAGATGTACAGACAGAAAGATATGTGATATGTTATGATAGAAATGCGAGTTATGATGTGTGAGGCGTGTGTGTGTGTATGTGTATGCTTTATAGATGTACCCGTTTAAAACATAACTGTACAGAAATGCACATGCAATTCCATTAAAGAGCCAAAGGGACATATGACTTTCTGGGTGTCTTTTCATCGCACCTTTAGCCTTTAGAACTCAACAACCAAATATCAGGAGCAACCTCGAAAACTGAGCTGAATTCAAATGTTTCCAATGCACTGCAAAAGCCCTGAAAGCCTGGACCACGTGGACTCAGGTGGTTTGTGCGTGTTTGAGACGAGGCTGAGATAAACCCTCCATTGAACACGTCCATCTTCCTCTGCCTTTATTCTGCAAATGTCACATGAAGTGGAGCCTGAATGGAAGGTTCTGGATGAAGAAAATCTACAGCTCATCCAAGAGATAGTATCATCCTCAGATGAATATCCCTGAGGACCACTGGTCTGGACCTGGATCAGGCTGCGCTCATTGGTTGTCTTATTTTTGTAAGAGAACCGTTTAATTTCCGGTAAAATTCGTACTAAATACATTTGGCTTCACAAGAACACATGACCTGTGCATTTAACTGGATGTAAATGAATGGTTTTTCCGCTCTGACTCACGGAAGGAGCTGTTGGGTTCATCGAAGACTGGAAGAATTTTATTGGAGGTGTAATAGCAGTGGTCTGGACCCTCGACAGGCTGCTTGTTATTGTTTTGTAACACGGGCTACTTAAGGATTAGCACAGATGCATAGGTGTCATGACTGTGGTCTGCGCTTGTTCTGCAGAGACAGAATAGAAATGCACCCGGAGGATTTCACAACTATAAGGATTTATTAAGTGCTTCTTTCTCCAGTTTATCTGGCTATTTCTTCTGAGTGTTTTAACACAGTTTATCACACTATTATCCGTTTTATTTCCAGTTTTTCTGTGGAAGTTATGTATTTTCAGACATTTAATTCACTGTTTACATAATTCATAAAAAAGTTCCTAAAAACTCAGAGTAAAGACAGGTTATTATATCAGAAACCGAAAAGACAGACGAAAAAGTGACTTTTTTCATTTTTTAAAACATTGTTAACTGAACATAAACCCAGTGTGTCCATCCACTGTCATTCATTCAACTCCATGGGTTTTACTGTTGAATCAGTGTTGTAGACGATGATGTTTCCATGGTAACCGCGGAGCCTCTGAACGTACAAATGGGTCATGTCTGATGACCATGAAAAGATGAATAACTGCATTTTACACCAATTATTTACATGTATTGATATGATTAGTGGATTTACAGATGCTAAACAATTATATCAGGGGTCTTTATGCAAAAAAAATGGATTGAGATGGACTGGGCCACTGATATTACACCATTGAAAGAGAAAGACCAACGATGCTGCGTATGGTTTTTATGATGCAGAAGAATTCCCATTGCATGACTTGAACCAAGACTCAAACTTACCCAACCGTGAGGTGGAGTTCTTGATTCTGTCCTGCCATTGAGACTGAACTTGCAGTTAGACAGTTGAGAGTGTGTGTTATTGCTGAAAACACACCCACGTAGACCCACATTTCACCACAAACATGTAGCTTCCAGGTAAGTCCACTGAGAACTGGTTCTCATTTACAGTGACGACCTGGAGACACTGGAGGGTGAAGTGTCTTGCCCAAGGAAACAGCAGCACGAACAGCCAACCCTTCGGTTACCCGACGACCTGCTCGTTCACCCGAGCCACAGCCACCCTACTCTGTATGTGAGTACAGGGCGGTACTATGTGGCGACTCTGTATGTGATGAGGAACTGACGGCATGAGTACAGTTTCACCATCCATTATACGAAAGACCGACTAAACATTTATGCAATTATATGAAATTAAAGTTTAAAAAAATGGCAATTGCAGGACAAGTTTGTGCTTATCTATGTAAATTTTTTTCAGTGGACATCAGATTTTCCTGTTTGTTCTTTATTTACACCAGTTTACTGTTCAGCATAGAAATCAACTAAAATTCAAAAGGTTTGATTTGTCATTCAAACATAATGACAGTTGGAAACACATGTCCATCACTATTTTTGCGTAATGTAATTAAATGTGTATTGCAAGGCATTTATCTCCTTGTAATACACAGGGAGATACTGTCCAGGGGATGTTGTCATTTACTGTCATTTACTGTCATCTGTCGGCGTGTGAAGACCTTTGAGACCTGTTGTGTGACTAAGGCCATATAAATAAAATTTGATTGATTGATTGATAGATTGATTGATGATCTCTGTGTTTTGGTAAATGAACTTGCTGCCTCAGATGAATGAGAACAAGGAGCAGTGAAACAGAGAATTGAGTAATTACAGCAATTACGTTCTGAGGCACAGATGAATGCACCCGCACCTAGATTCCGGCAAGCTTCAGTGGAAACAGTGTGATTTAACCCTGAGTACCGACTTACAGACACACTTGCAGCATCAGGAGTGGAACAGACACAGGAGACAGCCATCCAGCCAGAGCCATTGCATCTCAACAACCCTCTGCCGACACACACTGTTATTGGTTGGAGACTTGCTTTAATGCCCAAAGGCTGATCCAAAGAAACATCACAATCACAACGAAAAGAAATACAGGCATCGATGTATTTCAAGGATTCAAGGAACTTTATAGTCATACCAGCACATTTTTATATATATGGTAGCATAGGGATGGGAATTAATAAGGATTTAACGGTTCCAATTCCATTATCAATTTTGCTTATCGATCAGATTGTTTATCAATTCACTTGTCATTTTGTTTACATTAACCATAATAAGCATTTTCGACTATGTTTTTGCATATAAATGCAAATAAATGTAGCTGGTGTAACTTTTGTCAACGACACTGACAGAAAACTTCAGTATTCTATCAGAACACACAGGACCTAGTTTTTCCAGGGTCTAGTTTTTCCAGGGTCTAGTTTTTCCAGGGCTTTAGATGTAAATGCAGATCCATTCGTCTCAGGTCTAACAGCGTTCTCCAATGAAATCTGATCTCCAGTGAATGCTGAGCCATCTCACTTCTAAACATTATTGTCTTTTCTTTTACTCTGTCTCTCTCTGACTCTACTTCCTCTGCATTATATTGCGTGCCTCCATGAAACATGCTATTCAATATCAGTGTGGCCTCTGACCTTGAGCTGCCGAAGCCTCATCTGTGCATAATGCAAATCAGATCTCTGAAAGGGCGATCCTGAATCAAACAGTCCAAAAACACACTTATTTGTATTTTTAATCACAGTTAGATATCAGATTCTTCTACACATACGCACACATGTATGTCTGATTTGATTTCACGTAGTTTCACAGCAGTCATTAAAACAACTCACGACGGGAACAGTGATTATTCCAAATTCAAGATCGTTTTCATACATATACTACAATGAACAAAATGACAACAGGATAAAACTAAAAACACACACATATTTAACATAGAAAAAAACAGAACAAAGTGCAGAAAGTGACTGAAATGCAAACAGATTATTATTTGCAGAACTGCACATTTTATTTCAGTTATTGCCCTTGATATTATACTACTAGCCAGATGTTGCTCATTTATATTTAAATAGACCGAGCTGCACTGGAGTAGGTTATTGTTCAGCTAGGATTTGAGTCATATAGTCGTATCGCATTCAGGTAGTAATTGTGTCTGAGCCTGGTGGTCCTGGTTCTGATCTGAATCTCCTCCCTGATGGAAGGTGGACAAACATGCTGCATAGAGGGTGGGGGAGGGTCCTTCGCGATGTGGGTGGGTGGGGTCCTTCCTGATGTGTGAAGTCCTGCTTCTGTTGCAGTAGATGTCGCTGACTGTGGGCCGGCTGCTGTCGGTGGTCCTCTGTGCACGTCACTTCTCTCTTCCTTCCTGCAGTGAGCACATGCAGTGATGCAGGAGGTGAGGATGCTTTCTACTACAGAAACATTAGTGGGCCTTTTTTACGAGCCAGGGAGTGTTGTTAGTCCAGTGGTGGGATGGGCTTCCTGGTACCTGAAGTCAGAAAGCGCTTCAGCAGCCACATACCCCCAACGTAGAGGGGGTGGGCTCGTTTTAATGGTCCTGTAATCCACAAGCATCTCCTTTATGATAAACATTTAAAAATAGTATATAAATGATCCACTTTGCAAGTAGGAAGCTAACCACGAGCACTGCTGTGAAGCTGCCATCATAAAAGCTTTTTAACATGCAGGTTACCATACACTTCAAATTCTTTCAGAAGTACAAACAGCTATGTGCATATATGTGCATGTAATTTACTTTTTAATTGCTGTTTCATTCTTGTCTGTACTGATCACTCTTTAGCAAGGCAGCGGATCACAAAGCATCTGACCACAAAAACTTGTAAATATTAAACAGGCCACTCTCATCTGCTTCACTCTGCAGACGTAAAAAAATAAATTAATAAATGAAAAAAACATCATCAGGTTTTCTACAAGTCTGTTGCGTTTTGTATTTGTTTTTAATGTCAGTGATCAGTCTAAATGTCATTTTGTTTTAGTTTCTTTATATTCATTAGAATAAAGAAATAAACTTTTGTTGTAGGAGAACTATTACTGTCAGACTATCATGTCACGGACATGAGGAACAAAAAATGAATAAATAAAACATAAGGCTGCACAAACAGTGATTTGACAACAATTAACTGGCATACTTGTTGTTGTATTGTTCTAGTCATTATACTATAGTGCTATAATGGACAATAATAACAAAGAATTGACAAAGTATGGATAATGCATCTGGTACAGTATATACAACAGATATACATCAAATAACATCATGAATTTGTTCATTTATTTTATTACATTCATAAAACAAAAGACAGACACAGTAAAAGAAAAGGCTGCTTTTACATGTCAATGTGATTTATTGTTTATTTAACACTGATAGAACAGATTATTTACACTGATAGAACAGACCTTGTTCTTTCCGTACATATGAGTGTGTTTAATATTAGGTGAATGTCAAACACAGAAAACAGAAACCCACTCACTATAGAAAAAGACGGTTTGGGATTTTTTTAAACACCAATTTCCTTGTGGTGTTTTTTAATTTTTGTCTTTTAATAGTTTTACTGAGTGTTGGATTTCACACAAGTGACAAGAAACTAAATCTAAGTCCCTGTTGCTGAGTGCGTTCCAGTTCACAGTCCATGTTCGTCATCCTAAATCTCTCACTGATGGACATATAGAGATCAAACCTTTCAAACTTCTATTCCTCTCTTTGTCTTTTTCTGTTAGTCCTCCTGTTTGGACGATAAAACACACAATTTAACAAAACCACTGAGGACAGTTCACAGCAGCACGTCAATCTGGAATCATATTTCAGGGGTTAAAGGATTAAATCATGACATTCAATCCCATAACATCAATGAACTATGAGTTGAATGGGTCTGTACTCACTTCTGCTGATGCTTCTTAGAGTTTTTTTCTGTTAAAATTAATACACATTTTCCAACAAATTAAACTTTTGTTGGCAACATTAAACAAGTAGCCCCAAGTCTCTTCAAGACTGATGCTGCTCGTCCTGAAACTGTCATGCCATTGTTTCAAAATGAAAAAATTGTTTTCAAAAGTTCTCATTCTGGAAACTGTTTCAATGTGTGAACTGAGATTTATCCTATATTCCCGGGCATTAAATCAGATCATCTCAAGAATATGGGATGTTTGTTGCATCAATGACTTGGTTGTTAGTATTCTAAACTCTAGCCACATGACAAGAAGAACTTCAGATCAAATGCTCCACTGTAGAAGAACGGCCCTTTTGTCTCTTGGATGAATACAGCAGTTTGCACTTATACTCCCTACACATCACATTAGACTGAACAGAGGTTAAATACGTTGTTATTTTTAGAGCTTAGTTTATGGAATATGTTAGAAAAACACATGTCAGGAAAGGCGCTTTGCCATCAGGAGAAATTCAATATAAGTCCCTCATCCTAGAAGATGGACACATCTAAAGACGAAATCCATGAAAGTATATATATAGGATATATATACAGTATAAATGTTACGGGTACCAGAGTAGCGGCACTGGGTAAACAGATAGTTTTCCTGTAAAACAGGAAAGCGTCTTGCCACACATGATCACAATGGCACATGATAAGGAGAGAGCAGGAATCAAACCGCCAACCCTTCAGTTACCGGACAACCTGCTCTACCACCCAAGCCACGGCCACCCCAAACTCAGATTCAGATTCAATTCAAAATAAAATAAATCATTTCACATTCATAAACAGCACTGACTCTTTTTCCTCTTTATAAACTGCATAAACAATGGTAATTGCTGTTGGGCTATTATTCACTACTTGTACCAAGCAGGGGCCAAATTGCCCCTTCCCCGTCCAAATCCCAGAGAGGGGCCAAAAAGGCCCTGGGCTTTTGAATGAACAAGTCAATGTCCTACAGTCAGCCACCTATCATACAGTATGTAAATGCAGCTGTTATGTATACATTATGCAGGAATGTGGCCCAAACAGAGGAGGAGGTGTGCCTGTAGCAAATATAACACTGAATCAGTATCAAATGTAAAACTGAAGTAAGAGGCCCACACAGTTTATGTTTTTCATTTTTTCCTGTGATTTATTGATGGTGTACAGGATTCAAACAAGAGTTATCATCTTTGAAATCACAACTATGAAATATAGAAAACATACAAATGTACCCTATACTGTAAATCAAATCAAATTTTTTTACATATCGCCAAATCATAGCAGAAGTTATTTCATGACACTTTACAAATAGAGTTGGTGGGAACCAAACTCTGAAGCCTACCCACTGCACAATCATGGCACTTCCAAACCACCTACTTCCTGCACCTGCCACAAGTGTACTTTTAACAGTCAGCGCACTGTGGGTAGATCGCATGGCACCGGACCGCATCTGGGTGCGGACACCGGCAGCAGTGTGCTGGTGTCAAGTCTGCGTCAGATTGTTGTGCCCCGTTTCCAGTGACTGCACCACGTCTTGTCTTGTTAAAACCCTTGTGAAGGTAAAGTTTTGAAATTGTACTGTCTAGTCCTGCTGATTGTATTTTTTTAAATTGAATAGTTCCTCTGATAGAGCGCTTTTGGTTCTTAGATTTCTTTGGTTTGATCATTTAAATGTTTATTCCTCTTCTGAGTGATTTTGATTTCTAGTTTTGACCTTTTGTGTTTACCGTTGTGGGTTATTTTTGTTAATATAGTTAATAGTAATCCCAAAGTTTTTGACCAGTGTTTTTTGTTAGAGAAATAAATTATTGATTGATTGATAGATTGATTGATTGAATGACTTTATTCGTCCCCAGAGGGGAAATTTCAAAAACAGCAGCCAAAACAAAGAGTAGAAAAAAAGAACACAAGAGCAGAAACAGATACACAACAGCAAAACTGAATCCTGCACAACATGGACAACAAAGACAGTATACATCATTGAAGTCCCAGAGAAGATAATGAAAAACGAGGGGCTGAATGCGTCTGTCGGTCCGTGAAAAGGGTCCCCAGCCACCATTAGCATAGCGCTCTCAGCTGCTCACTGCTAAGGGTTGAAACGTAAACGTCTTTAAACTGAAAACACCCTTCACATTCGAAGATGCTCACACAGATGCCACTCCAGCCCCCCCTCCTCCCTCCTTCTTTGGACACCATCCCCGGTGGAGGAAAGACAGCTGATGAAACGAGGCTCCCATGGAGTCCACTGGAGTCTTAATTAGCCAAAAATGTCATAGAGCTGATACAGCTAGCAGCTAGCCACCTAACACCCGAGATGCTGAGTCCAAAAGCTGTTATGTCTCCCCACGATGACAAACAGTTGGTAGTAACGGCTGAGCTCAGACCGTACCCACACGAACCGATGGAGACCCCAGTAGTCCACCGTAGTACTGTCACATTAATCCACCTCCGGTACACACGACGCCAGCACTTCACCCGCCGATGCTTGTAGATACTCACTCAAAATACTCACTCAAAATAAATACTTTTATTTTGAAATTGCATTTAATCTGCGTTATGATACCAGATAGAGACAGAGCAAGAACCAAATGGGAAGGAGATCTAGGAATCACTATTGAGGAGCAGTTACGGAGGAAGCTGTGTAGAGATGGAGTCACATCTACATTAAATGCCAGGTATAGACTGATACAGTTCAACTTCCTACACCAGTTGTATATTACTCCACAAAAGGTGCATAAATATAATAGTAATGTATCTCCTCTGAGTTTTAGATGTGGTATGGAAGAAGGAGCATTCCTCCACTTCACATGGCAGTGTTCCAAATTGCAGGGGTTTTGGCAGAGGATATGTGAAACTCTATCTAACATCCACGGGGTTACATTCCCACTGGACCCTGAAGTCTGTCTACTAGGAAACCTAACTAAACTCAAACTATCCAAGTGGGCTAAGAAACTGACTGAAACCCTGCTGACAGTCGCCAAGAAATGCACTGCTAGAAAATGGAAATTAGACGCCCACCTTCCAATCAAAATGTGGTTAGAATAAGTCAACAGTTGTGTGCCCCTGGAAAAATAACCTATTGAATGCATATAGGAGAACTACGATCTTCTATAAGATATGGGAACCATTCTTAAATTACATGGAAAATGTACCAGAGCATCACATGGGCTCAGCTCCATCTACCTGGTATACACCACATGGACTCAGGTCCATATATCTGGTTTCCACCACATGGATTCAGCTCCATATACCTGACGTACACCACATAGACTCGGTGCCATATACCGGAGCTGAACTTGTGGGACGGAAGAGGTGTGAGGTTAACATGTGTCTCTCTGCATAGTTTGTGTAGTTAAGGTCTGGTATTGTCGTGTCTGGCTTTGTTTTGTCTTGTCTGGACCTGCTGCTCTCCGAATCCACCTGCGTTTTTCACTGTTGGGGGTGGGGGGGGGTTAACCCTGATAACAGCCCTGGAGGAAATCTCCCCTGTGTTCCTTCACTACGGTCAGATGAACTAGCAGGAACGGTTAACAGCATGTTATTCACCTGGTCTTAAAGGTTTTTCAGGTGTTCAACACGATTTCATGTTTAAATGCTGCTCTGCATCCTGTGTGTGGGAGAGGCCAAGTGTCAATAAACCAATCAGGTAATGACATTTGTTTTGTTGCTGCTGAAAGTGAATTTTCAGCGGCAAAACCTCCTCAACAGAAGCAGAAGTAGGAGGTCGCACAAGATGCAATACTTTCAGGGGCCACACATGGATTTTGAATCTACCTGCCAGTTTCAGGTCCTGGAGTTGTGTGGGAAAGAGAAATCCATTCAGTGACAAGATGCAAAAAATAAAAAAGTGCCAAGTCTGACTTAAAATAATAAATTTCTGATGAAGCTAGAGGCTGAGGTAGACTTCCAAGTATTACAAGCAGTATTAGAATTTCAGTGCAGGACATATGTTTGTAAGCTTATATTCATGTTCTGGAATTGGGGTAGAAGTTCTGTGTGTGTGTGTGTGTGTGTGTGTGTGTGTGTGTGTGTGTGTGTGTGTGTGTGTGTGTGTGTGTGTGTGT
>JAPTHA010010820.1:0-10009 GCA_029814585.1 Gymnapogon annona | reverse complement strand
ATATTTTTTTTTTTTTTTTGGGTGGGGGGTAGGGATTTAGTGAATGCAGTACTTCCATCAGAGTTTCTCTCCTGACACTATATTTCAAAGGCAGTGCTGCTGTCGAGGTGATTCATTTAGATAACACGACAAATAACTCAGTGGACTTTTACCTTGATCCCACTGTGATAGTGGACAGTTTCATACTTTTCTCCTGCACTGGTAACAAACTGTAGCCCTCTCTGTGACTCATGCAGTTGACTAATTTATGATTTTGTGTGTGTGTGTGTGTGTGTGTGTGTGTGTGTGTGTGGGCCATTGCACCCGTTTTGTGTTTTTTCAGCTCTTCGTGTGTGCTTTATTATTTATTTATTTTTGTCTGCTGTCTCTAACCCTGCACATAGGGAATGTCAACTTGTAGTGTTGGAAGGTGACTATAATATTGTCTCATGAAAAATAAATATAAAATAGTATATATTTAAAAAAAATAACGCTAAAAATATATCAATAATATAACACAAGATTAATAAAATGTCAGTGTAGATGTCTGGTATTTTCAGTTGGGTTTTAGCATTTCAAACTGACTCACTGGTAAATTTTACATGATTTTTAATAATACATCGATTAGCCAGTAGAGGAAAAAAAAAAAAAGATGCGTGTAATGGAATGGCACCTGAAACACTGATCAGACTTAGAGAAACGTGTCACTAGATTGGGTTTAGTGTAGGTAGAGATGGCACGGAGGAGGCATCAATATTTGACAAGTCACAGATGGGAAAGCCATACTTCCCTGCCTTTTCCTGTTCCCCGGAGACACAGTGTCGTGGAATGAAACATAGGATGTGACGCAAGGAAAGAAAAAGAGACATAAAAAAAAAAAAAAAAAATCAGATTTAGATTTCTATAAAGGATCTTTCTTCAATGACTATACAAAAAACCCATTAAAGGCCAGACCAGTAATAATGTGGGGTTATTTTAACATGTATTTGGATGAAGCAAAATGATTATTTTTCTACTTTTTTAAGCATTCTGGAAATCTGATTTGCTGAACAGACCTATGGTGGATACAGAATCATAAAACTGAATCTAATTAACAATATATGCTGTACTTCCAATGACAATATAGACATTCTATTCTATTCTATTCTATTCTATTCTATTCTATTCTATTCTATTCTATTCTATTCTATTCTATTCTATTCTGTGTACTCAATCTGAAGGGACCTAAGCAGTTTATTTCCAGTCTTTGCCACCACTTTAAGACAGAGGACATATATAAGTGAAGTCATTACCATACTTTTACAATCAATGTTTTAAATTTTTATTTGCTTGTTGGAGCAACACTGGTTTTCAGTGATTGTTCTAAAATTCTCAAGGGTAAAAGCTGATACTGATGCTCAAGGCTTCACAAAATGTTCTAACGAAGTTAAGTTTTTTTTTTTTTTTTAATGTCATATTCAATATATCTGAAGGCACTAAGGTTGGATTATTTGATTTGTTTTGTTGCATACTTGAAATGTGTTTTGTTTTCCTCCTTGGCTTTAGTGCAGTGGTGCACACTGCCTGGTTTTCACCGTTAATGCACTAATCCTGGAGTTAAACGTTTAATAGTACTTACTATTATATGACCTGGGGTCCGTTCCAGACAGCAGCTTTTGTTCAAACCCCAGCTGTGTTAACCCTAAAATGAGGGAAACTTTGAGTTTTCCGTTAAAGAAAGCGAGTTAAGTTGAATGCTGGGTCAGTTACCATGGTAACTTACTCTACGAACATAACCTGCTCGCTACCAGGTTTTCTTGACAGAAACGGTGAGAATGTCTGGACTCGGCCCACTGAAACACTGTTCGACGTGGAATCTCAGACAAACAACAACCTGGAAGATGAAAAAAGTCAGTGAATACCTGGTGATTTTCTTCAGGAGAGGATTTACAGATGATGAAGAGGTGCGTTATCGTTTCCAGATATTTATCTGTGTTTATTAGCGGTATGAGCACGACTTCTTCCTCCACCATTTAAGACACAAAGTCACTTGAAGACACTCAAACATATGCACGTGTGACTGTTTGTTACTGTCTTTAATATTTTACCGCGTTCTGTTTAAATGTGTAATTTCGTCGTAATTTGTCGTTTTTTCCACTATTATACTTTATTCCACATACATGTGAAATAGTTGATCATTTCAAATTTACACTCTAAATTATATTTTTAATGTCAGAGACATTCTGCTTAAAGCTCACTCAGATCAGTGATTATATTCATTTAGTTATTCTTCATAATGTGTGTAGATAGAGCATACCTCTCCTGTTACTGCTCCTGTACACATGGAGAGTAGTGTGTTGATAGGATGTCCATCCACAGCATCAATGTCCACATATCAGCACTAATATGTTGAATATAAAAAGGACAGTAAACGTCACAATAAACAGCAGTCAGAGCTAATTTATTATCACAGTGTTTACAAATATATAAACCAAGTGCCCTGTGTCAGGATCTGTCCCAACGGGGGTGAAATAAAACTCCAATGTGCAGTATAATGAAGAGAAATATAGAACATTGAATAACTAAAATCATAAACCAACAACACAGAAACACAAACTACCACACACACTTTTCCTTTGCAGATCTTGGTCCAGTCACGGTGCATTTTCCTCTGGAAATTGTGTGGGACAAATATTTTCGTCTGATTTCAAGTCTTTGATCGATGACTCAATGCTCCTCTCAGTGTTAAGTAATTAATATAATTCTGACTGATTTGAACTAATCCATGAATTCAGTGTGATTTCAAGACTGTGACATTGTCTACTATGATAATATTATGTATATATTATAACTTCATTCATTCATTTATAACTTGCTTTACTTGATCACTGATTAATTTTGAGTAATATTGTTCGTGTCGAATACTTGTGTTAAATTTCCATAGAAAAATCGAACAGTCTTTCTAAAGTTGTATACACACACACACACACACACACACATACATATATATATATATGTGTGTGTGTGTTTGGACTAAAGACCGACAGGCCTTCCTCTCTTTACAGTAGTGAGGGACTTATCCATATTTAATATATTTCTATGTATAATTCACAGATGAAACCTCAGCGCCGTACCGCTAAGGGACTGTTAATACGACGCCACATCGCTCCTGTTTTCCCCGTGATTGCTACTTGAAACTCTTTTGCCATTTTGTGTCTTTTTCTTCTTCTGCAGACGTTCATAATCTTAATGACTCGGTTCACATTTCACACTACAGTAGCCGGCTAATCTTACAGTCCACCACGACCTTCAGACTTCTCCGCGCTATTGTCTGCGATCCATTAAATACATGTGCAGTCATGTTCGATAATTTCCGAACCGACTTATCAGCACATGTGCTGGAAAGGAACTTTTAACAAGGTCTGAGGTGCAATTTATTCCACAGGTGTATTCATTACGCCTTCGCCTGCATTTAACCGTTAATTAAAACATCAGATAGACGATTGCTGTGCCAAAATTCTGGCGACTTGGCTTTTTATCCCATTTTTACGAGTAATTATTTGATTAATTGGGTGTTCTCAGAGAGTGTGATGAGCCTGTTTTGTCCGGGACGTTTAGTTCAGGTGGTAGGTGGTTGAACATTAGGTGCTTTGTGGCCTTAGCGACGGCCTAACAGTAATAACACATTATACAGAAGCACTACCTATTAGGAGATTAATCAGATTACTAATTAGTTAGTTATGCACTCAATTACAGTGGTGGTCTGCAGAGGTTGCTCAGCCATATCAGATTCAAGACTTCACTCTGTCCCTCGTGTTTTCTCTAATCGAGTTTTGTGTATGGTGCTTATGCGGCGATTTCATTGTTACGGATTTTTTATATGAATTATCTTGTTTCATTCATGTAGTAAAATATAGAATTTTTTTTCAAGTTTTTTTTTCACTTAAGACAATATTACAGTTACATTAATACACCGTCAGAGACAACAGATAAAAAACAAGAAAAAAACATACAAAATACCACAAAAAAGGTACAATGAAAAAAAAGTGAACCACATGAGTCACAGAGAGACATATGAGACAAAAAGAGACATATGTTGACCTCTGATCTCCTAAATCCTACAAACCCTGCTTGGGTATATAGAGCTGAACCAATGTGCTGTGCTGGTAAATTTTCCATGTAGTTTATAAATCATCCCTGATCTTATAAAACAACCTGCTTCTTTTTTTCATTCAGTAAGTTATTTTCTCAAAAAACAAAAAATACAAAAAACAAAAAACAAGACAAAACAGGTACTCTGACAGAGGCGGAACAAAAACATAAAAACAAAAAGAGACTTACGTTAAGGGCGTTAAGGTGAAATCTAGTTACATAAATCATACACTTAGAATATTAAAGCGAATATTTGTAGTATTTTTAGTGGTCATTTCTAAACCATGCTCTTTTGATTTATTGACTGATTTTGGAATGATTGAAAATGCTCTATTTGGCATCAGTGTTTAATCATTATGGTCATAGTGTAATTCCATCCTCCATCATGTGTGAAATGACCTGTATGTTTAAAAAATAAAAATAAAGAAAATTCTCATTACACTTATCGGTCCGCGAAAAGGTAATGGCGGTGACATTTCACGGTGTCTACAGTGTCATTTAGTATTGAATCCAGAGGGGTTACCAGGCAGGCTCCACTCCACAGACCCCCGGGAAATAATTACAGTGAAAGTTCTTATCAACCTGCTATCGTTGATGCTGAACTATCCGCATGTTTCAAAGAAACAATACAGACTATACTTTACAGGCTGTGGAACAGTAATTATGGGTTAACCACAGTGACATTGCCAGCAGTTGCCTGAGTGGTCTGTAAATGGAAGGGAAGCAAAGCAAATGACTGTTATGCATTACTGTAATTTTACCCAATAATTAGCTCATATTTTACAGTAATTCTCGATAGCTGCATTTGGCAACTGCGATAACTGATTTCAACTGGACAATTCTTCACATTTTGATGCGATTAATTGCTTGTATGTTGACAAAATAAACTTCATGTCCTTATTTATTCAACACATTTTATCCACAAAAAAACAATGCGGTGGAGAAGGACAGCGCCGTTGCCATCAGAGAGGTCGGATCCACAAACATGCTAAAAAGAGATTGTGGCTGAAACAAAAGGAGAATGAGCAGAGCAGACAAAATGAGTAAGTGTTCCACGCCGGATCCTTGAGGTGCATTAGTGGAGTTCAGTGAATCATAGTCACGGACCGCAATGGTGTGTATGGTCCTGTGTTGATCACTCTGTGAAGGTGTCTTCAGAGTGAAGTACCTTCTGAGGGAGCCTGAGGGAGGCCAGAATAGAACCTGTATTCACTATAATTACTGACCAAGTCCCGCTGGAAGAGACACCGGTGGACTGGAGAAGAGGATAAGAGCACGTTAAAGGTACGGGAGTGGAAGCTTGATCAGAGACAACCTCAGTGAGACATTTACTGGATACTGTAAATTACCAGTATCCAGTAAATTACTTTACTGTAGTAAATTACTTTACTGGATACGGTAAATTTTGCCACTACGTGGCAAAATTTACCAACACACCAGACTGGCTCAGATTGTGTAGGACCAATAGGTTAACCCTTTAATGCATAGCCATTGAAAGGTTGTTTTCTCTTGTATGAATGAGTATTAACTCTTTCATGCATAGGGGTCACTACAGTGAATAGCTATTTTAAAGTTGTGTTCTCTTGTGTGAATGAGTATTAACTTCACAGATGAGAAAATATTCTGAAGTAGGTTATCATAATTCATGCGTGAAAGGGTAAATAGATGTGCTAAATCTCTCTCTATCTCTCTCATCCAAGATGGCGTCGTCCTAGTGGCCGCCTATAACTGCAGCTCTGTAATTTTTTTCCTACTTGTGGTCGTGTTAATTGGACTCCTGTACAACATGGACATGTGTCATTTTTGAAGTTTTCGTGAGGTAGCGGCTGTTTTTTTGCTACGTTCATTAATCCCGGACCTCAATCAAACGTGGGATCATGAGCCAGTGTGTGTATACAGCTGAGATGATCAACAGCAGCGTACAGCAGAGGGACCTGTGTGTCTGGCATCAGGCAGCAGGTGCAGTGCTGGCGTCGTGTGTACTGGGAGGTGGATTGATGTGACTGTACAACCGGCGTACAACCGGGACTTCCATCAGTTTGTGCGTACCAACCGTCTCTACCATCGTGAGGGAGGCTAACGGCTATGGAACTGCACCGGATGTGCTAGCTGTACTAGCTGTGCGACTACTGGTGTATTGAACAACACCAGACTCTTTCGTTTTTTGGGTTGGTTTTCCACTGGGGAGAGCGTACCAAAAAAGGGGCAGAAGAGGGGGGGATGGAGATGCGTGTGAGTGAATGATTTGCGGATGTGATCTACGTTGGGAGTTTTTTTAAACAGTCATGTTTCAACTGTTAGCGGTTGGCAGCTGACAGTGCTATGCTAATGGTGGCTGCGCACTTTTTCACTGCCGTTTCTCTCCGAAGGACGCATTAATGGTTCCTCGTTATCGTTGTCATCTCTGGGACTTCAATCATGTCTTTGTGGTCCATGTTGTGCATGAATTCAATTTGTTGTGCATCTGTTCTGTTCTGCTCTTTATTTTCTACTCTTTGTATTACGCTGCTGTGTGTCAAATTTCCCCTCAAGGGACTAATAAAGCTATATTCAATTCAATAAATATCTGCACTCACTATGTCTACCCTGGCACATGCACATGTAATATAAAAGTACAATTCTTATCAGAACCCAGTTGTCCATGTATTAACCACTAACCACCTTTTTTTGTCAATGATACAAATATCACACTACCATACATATAAATGATGTCATCCCTACAAAATTTCCTCCCATCTGGTGTCCAACCCAAGCCTGACCACACCACATTGTACTTGCATGTCTCTCCCATTCTTTAGAGTCATGCAGTCTCTAGAGTCAAGCTGAGAAGAATTTCTCAAAAAAAAAAAAAAAAACATTCCGACGTGGGGAGTAAGGGGTCGAGTATAAAACTATTAAAATCTTCTAGTTGGTGAACAAGTCTCAGACCAGAGCCATCCAGTGGAACATAACATTATCCCAGTCAACAACAAACACAGGCTGCTCTGGTCCGTCCAGTACAAATGCATTATGTAGTGTATCCAGAGACGTGATCATGCGTGCAGTACTGTAGAGACCCCGGGTGGCACGGTGATGGAGAACCTCCCACAAACTTATGGCCACACACACACAATGTGATATTCCCCCCTTATGCTGCCCGGGGATATGCACAACAACTTTTGTCCAATGACTTCTGGGTCAGGATATGTGGTTTTAGGCAGATTGAGTCTTCATTAGTGTAAACGACCTTGCGAGGCCGAGCAGCTGCACCCAAGTTCCTCAGAAAAATCCATACTCTGCAATGGGTTTGGTGTGATATATCTAATATGGCCTTTACATTTCAGTTCTGTATTAAATCAAAGGAGTGTCCTTATCCTGGACTTACTCACATTTATTTTTTTATAGATATGCCAACTCTTCCACTGATACGCAATTATTCCACTGCAATAATTCAAAGGCGTTTGGCATTTCCTCAGCTAAAGATAGATGGTGTATATATGTACCACCTCCTGCTGATTTCGTACATTTTAAGCATTTGTGGCTAAAATGCAGAATTAGCAAACAAAACAAAACAATGCAATGCTCGTTATTGGAATGGTTCATGGATCAACTTTATCACCTGAATCCATTCTCCAGGAGTTGGAGTGACAGAAAACTGACCAGTAAATGAAACTTACTGACAATGTTGATATATTGTGCACCATTCTTGGATTACAGTTAACGCCACGTCTAAATATTTGCATTATTCACATTTAACTCTGAAATAACTCTGAAGTAACTCTGAACAAATATTTCCATGAAACCCTGACAAATATGGTTTTCAGAAGAGGTACCTTTCTCAATCCTTAAAGACCCAAACAGCCACCTGTGACCAAAACCATCCACTAATCAAAATTGTTTAATACCTGTCATTCTATTAAAGCTATGACAACATGTCAATAACTGGTGTAAACACAGTTATTCATCTTCTCATGGTCATCAGATATGACTCATTTGGACGTTCAAAGGCTCCATGGTTATGATGGAAATATCACCATCTCCTACAACTTTGATTCACCAGTAAAACCCATGGAGTTGAATCAATGTCAGTGGGTGGACACACTTGTTAATACATTTAGTTACTATAGATTTTTGAAAAAGATCTATAATTTTTCCTCAGTTTACTACCACCATCAACATTACCCTGAGCTTTTATTATTGTCTACATGACCAGAAAGATGAATATAGGAAAGCACTTGAATTTCACTGAAGAAACAAATATAAAGTATGATATGCTGATGAATATTAAATATAAAAACTGATTATTTTGGGAACTGCCACAGAAGTACCACTGGGTCTTTATGGGTTAAACCATGATTAATCTCCAACCAGAGCTCCATGAATTATAAAAAATGGCATCCCTACCTACCATAATAACCCCGACTGTAACACGTGTCCACATTTGATGTGTCTTTTTAATCTATTCAGCCATGTACCAGTGCTAAGGTCACTTTTGGGACTGGGACGCAGTAAATGTGGAACCTAAAAAGCAATAATCTCAAGGCACAGCCAGAAGGCCTATCAATATTTAATCACCATTGCAGATGGTTGCACCAAGCAGGTGGTTGTTGTCACTCTCTGAGACACAAGTAAGAAAATTTGATGTCCCGGGTTGTGGATTGACATCCAGACATTACAAAAGATGTAACTACCACAGGTGTTACCACTACAACACATCCATTTAACACCAACAACACTGAGGCAGGAAAACCCGTATCATGGTAAAAGCAGCACACATCTATAACTATCACCAAACCACTCAACCACTCAAGGCATAAGTGTTAATGTAATGTTTAACCCGGGGATGTCAAACATATGGCCATAAGTGGCCTACCAAATGGTCCAATGCGGCCCGAGGGAGGAATTTACAAAGTGCCAAAGTGACACTAAAGATATTAAACATCACAATAATAACCCTTAATTAATGGCAACTCCATTATTTCTTCAGATTCAGATTGCCTTTAATTGTCATTGCACCGACACATGCAATGATCTGGCAACCAAATGTCATAAAGCAGCACAAGAGTAGGGAAAAAAAAGAGCAAAGCAGATTTACAACAAATTGAATTGTTGAAACTTGCACAACATAGACAATATACACGATTGAAGTCCCGGAGATGACAACGATAACGAGGGTTCTTCCGGAGCTGAGAGACGCAGTGACTGTAGTCGCAGGCCACCGTTAGCATAGCGCTTTAGCTACTAACCGCTAACTGTTGTTCCTTGCCGCAACAAACAGATCACAAGTGTAACTCACACGCATCTCCATTCCTCGCCACCCCCCCCACCCCTTCTTCGGTCTGCTTTCACCAGTAGAAAACCAACCAAAAATTAAAGAGTCCGGTGGAGTCCTGAGCCAGGAGTCCCTCACAGCCTGACCGCTCAGCTTAGTACCTGCGCTGCAGCTTGATAGCCGTTAGCCGTTCCCATCACGATGGTAGAACGGTTGGTAGAACAATTGGTAGAATTAACCGTTACACACCGGAACCAAATGGAAACCCTGGTTTTGCCATCACCTCCACATCCTGGTACACGACGCCGGCTCCGCAACCACTGCACTGGATGCCGTAATCACGTCGGCCGCTCTCTGGTGTTCACCACTGTTGCTCATCCCAACTGTAGACGGAGTGGCTCACAGTCTCATGTTGGTGTTAAGGGGGTCCGTGGAAGTAGCAAACCAGCTACTACCCTAACAAAAACTTCAAAAATGACACATGTCTATATTGGACCAGAGTCCAATTAACACAACCACAAGAATGGGGCAGAAAAACTTAAAAGTAGGAAAAAAAAGTTAGGAGCTGATGTACAGCCAGCCTACTCGGGCACCATGTTTGATCTTAGTTTAACATAAAGAAAAAAAAAATAAAATAAAATAAAAAAT
>JAPTHA010010814.1:0-10009 GCA_029814585.1 Gymnapogon annona | reverse complement strand
GCTCCAGGAAGCACACCTGTTAACCTCTTTAGTATTTAATCACATCCCAATTAGTAGATTACCCAGCCTCCAGCCAGTCATATCTGGGTGCTTTGTTTATGTACATCCTGTATTACACCTACACAATATGAGGAAACTCTGTAGTACGTGTGTGTGTGTGTGTGTGTGTGTGTGTGTGTTTGACTATATTGATGATACTCTCTCTCAGGTATTGAGCAGTCACTGTCTGTCCAGTCGGGTGAGGCAGAGAACATCTATGAGATTCCAGAAGATATCAGACAGGTGATGAAATCAGATATTTTTAATGCATAAGTCTCCTCTGATGAATTTCCCTCCTTGTTTTGCTCCTCTCTTCTTCCACTCATATTGAACATTTTCCCTTGATCCACTAATTTTTTTTCTGCCCTGCCTCTGTTGTGCACTTTCCCCCCCTCCTTTCTTTTTTGTTTTCCTTCTTTCCTCTGTTGCTCCCGTTCTCTCACTTGTTGTTCATTAAACCTGTTTTCTTGGCTCTCCTCCTCTCCCAACAGTCTCCTCCCCAGGGTTCAGTCTACATGGTAAGTTACTGTGTATTTCCCTTCACACACAGGAAACCTCAAACGTTTGTGTGTGTATTTGTGCAAGGAGTTCTGTTACCCGTCTACCAATGCACACACACATCCATTCTGTCTATTGCGTTCCCTAAGCTGTCAGCAGATGTGGCTTCCCTCTCGCACTCCATCCTCTCCTCCAATCTGTCAGCACTCTCTCAGATAAACCCATTGCCTATCAACTGTCCCCCTTACATTAGTGGTATTAACAAATCAATCTCATTACACACCAGAGGGATATAAATCTAGCCTTAGTTCCACCAATCTTTATATTTATCCTCCTCACCAACACTCTTCCTTGCATCCCTTCCCCCTTTTCTTATTAATGCCAGGATTTGAAGCCAAGAGAGATGGATGATGTCTATAAGGAACTGGACCGGTAAGCACAAAGCGTTGCATCACCTGTGAACTGGATGTGTGTGTGTGTGTTTTATCTGGCTATATATGTGCACACTGTCACTCATCTGCCCCTTACATTCTTCTCACACTCACCAATCATGCTGGCCTGAACATCACTTTGACACTGTGGCATAATACCATCCCATGCACTGACAGACAGTGCTCCTTTGCTTGTGTGTTGTTGTTTTCGTGTGGGCTGTCTGTGTAAGCAGGAATAAAAGAGACTGGGGGACAGGAGATTTTTGTTCGAATTTGTCTTCTTTGCTCTGTTTTCAGATGCGAGCAGTGTCAGAGCTGATCACCTACCCACATGTCATCTTCATCCAGCTGTCAAATATACTCAGGTCCCAGATGCAGCAGAAGGCCATTAGAAATGAAACAAACAACTGTATGTCAATGCTGGGGTTGAAGAAAAACTCCAGTGCTTACCACTCAGTTCTTTCACTGTTCTTGTTTTATTAAAATGATATTTTTATGATGTATTCATTTCTTTTGTAACCACTAGGGACTTTCTTATACAAATAATCATCAGGGCTCCAACACTGTAACCTACAAGGACCTTCTTTTCAGCCATTGCCACACATAAGGAGTTATCATTTACTATATGTATTTAATGTTGGACTAGTTGACGTTTGCACTTATTAAAGTCTTTATACACAAACCTTAGTGTACAGGCTCATGTATAATCAATAACATCACTCTTGTTTTTGCCATCTATTGTGATAAAATGGTGTGACGAATACGATACATGTATTGTGATAAAATGTGTGACGAAAACGATACCAAACGCATGCGCGGTTGTGTCTTATGGTCAGTGTCGGCTACCGTAGTTACTGTATCGGAAGCATCGGAAGAAATGGCCGGCTGGATGTGGCTCCGTTGTATTTTCGGGCCTCATTTGCAACGAATTCACCGTTCACCGGACCAGTCTCGACTTGAGAGCAGTACGGGGAGAAAGGTACGGACATTGAAAACGATCCGCGTTTGTCTGAGAACGGCTGACTGCGAAAAGTTGACGAGTATTTGATATCTTAGCGCCTGTGTTTCTCTAGCCGCGGCCCGGAAGTGTCTAGTGTTTGTTGAAAGTCGTCAGTGTACAGCCCGGTTGACAGCCGGTGGATGAGATAGAAGGGTACGCGAGGTGATATGATCTGCCTTGATTTGCTTTTTTCCCCCTCATGTCTCACCCTGACAGCGATCTGTAGTTGTTACTCTAGTTTTATATAACCACGGTTTCTCCCAGTGACAGTAACCTACTTACAGTATGCTAACATTAGCAGGTGAGAAGAAACTTTGCCAAGCAACCAAGAGAAAGATTATCTGTAGAGATAAATAGCACTAATAATTAAAACGAAAAAATTCAAAACAAAGAGGTTGTAGAGCGGTCATAATTAAATTTAACATTCTAGACAACCGTGAGCCAATGTAACAGCTAAAGCTGCCCCAAAAAAATCACACTTTAGCTCAATGTATGTACATTATATCAATTGTGTAATAAATATCCTTTTCGTTTGCCAGGGATGGAACTATGAGCCTAGAAGTTTGGAAAAACACACTCATTCCATCCTTACCTGGGTTAGTATACGTATAATAATACATTAATACTGCATTGAAAAAGTCCATCATAAGTTTTTTTCATTGTGTTCCTTCAGGCCTCAACCCTGTGGTCATTGTCCTACTACAGCTCTCCTCTTCTGCTTTGCTACCTTTACCGAAAAGGTGGGTTTTTAAACTATATTTGGTTTGGAAACATGGGGATTCATCACTCCTCAATAAGTCACTGCAATTGGGACATTAAATCACTTCATTTCAAGTGTTTAAAGGCTTGCTGGCAGAAGATAAAATTGTTTCTTTTGCCTGTCCAGAACATCATCTATGTCTGTGTCTGTCCACTTTATAACTGAAAAAACACGCCATTGGTGTTTGGAGTATTTATGTATTTTGGGTCAAAGAATCGCACTGGCAAAAATATCAAGTTCATAGGAACTTCAAAATAAAGAATTGGTTTTGGGACACAATAGCCGTGCAGTCACATTAAATCATAGAACCATCATTAAAGTGGGTTACCTAGCAACAGATAAACAGTAGGGCCACTTTGCCAGGAGCCATCTATATCTAACTGGCCTCTTGAGGTGCTTGTGTTTTAGGTATCACACAAAATCCAGAAAGCACTGATTGCTGCACTTTGGCAACACTCTGACCAAACTATCAGATGGATTTATTTAAAATTTTATATGTAGCTTGGGACAACATCTACAAAGTTTGTTCAAATTTTGGACTATGGATGCACAGAATTTATCAATCCAATGATAAAAAAAATTGTTATTCTGATCATGCTCATGACACAGTGATACAAAGTGCACATTATTTCCTTGGCAACTTCTATAAAAACCAAGAATATTTTAAGGGTTAAGAATGCCATGGTAACTTACACAATTCACGGGAGAAATATCGCACACACAGCCATCGCAGCCCATGCAGATGGGGGCACTAATCTGGGCTTGTCAGTCTCTGGTACCTATTGTACTTTCAGTCTTATCAATACCTAAATATCCAGGAAGATGCAGCAAACACATGAGTATTCAGCTGATGTATTACTTACTTTACTTTGTCCTCTTCGCCCCAGCTGATGTATTATGGGAGTTAAATGTTCACTACATCAGAATTCATGTGAAAAACTTTTCCATCTTCTCTACGTTTCATTAACTTTTATGAAAAATACAAAAGCCATCTAATATAATGAATGAAATTCAGGATATTAATGAATTTCATGAAGAATTTCCAGTGTGTTATCGGTCAAATTAAATGCATGTATGCATTTTACACACTTAATACCTTTACATGAAGTTGTTCGTGATGCTGCACAGAAGCATTGTAAAGGTTGTAAAAATGCTGTACTTCTTTGTTTGTCATATATTCATAAAGTTTCATTATTGAGCCTGAATAAAATCTAATAGAGGACCATTCAATTATAATTTTCATTTCTCTGCTATTATTGTCATCCTGTCAGAAAGCAGGGAATTGATTAACATTCATTTGATTATGTACGAGTTTCAAAAAATACACAGTTATTTTGTTATAATGGCAACCATCCAGACTTTCACTGTGAATATCATTCAAGCACATTTCCCATCTCTCTTTGGTCCTGATTGTTTGTTTTTTTGTTTTTGTTTTTTGTCATCGCATTTATAGCCTTCTTATTCTCAAACAGTGACTCTGGTATGTCTTAGTAGAAGTGGCAGGGGATTTCTGTTCTCCTACATGTAGGATTAATATAAAGTTAATCAAGTGAATCATCCAATAAAAATTCATCAATAGAAAATAATTACTTGAGGTTGTATGCTACTCCTTAGTGTATAATTGGGCTTCTGATATTGATTTATGCACATGGGGGTAGGGTAGTTGTCAGACTGTGAATCTGAGTATTGGTGCTGGTTAATGAGGCTCAAGTCTAGCAGAAGGCGGTGGTGGGGGCTGGATGTGGTTGGCATTGTCAATGTTTTTTCGAATGTTTTTTTTTTCTTTCTGTGCTTTCAGGCTTCATCTGCAGCAGTAAGTTGGTTCCTGTGAGTCAGTATGTGGGAACAGTGCTGGTGTGTCTTCTAGGAGTGGCCTGTCTTAGAGGTGAGGCTGCATATATTTTGTGTGGCTGACTTACAATGAAGAACTCCATTCATTCATCTTTAGATATCACTGCATATTGTTGATATACAGCATGTCAATCAGATTTCATTAACATTGAAACCGTTGCGCAAGGTCTATACGGAGTAAGCATACTAAACGCACCCTTGAGGCTGTGCAACAAAATGTGTTTTTGTGTCCTGTGTGCTGACTTGTGTCTCTGTCTTCTTCCTGCCTCCTCATTTCCTTTCTTCCCTTAGGGTGGGGAAGATGGAAGAATTCTGAATATGTTCAGTTTGTCTCCATTCTTGAAGAAACCAAGCGAAGTCACACACCGGGAAACAAGGTGCGGTTGGGACAACTTAAATAGAGATGTACACAAATAATCAATTAGTCAAAAAGGTAAACAAGGTGGGAGGAGACAAGTGTATTACTACACAGAGACACTGTTCATGGTACGGTTGCTGCTGCATATGTTAAGTCTAAAAAAGTCTTTAACATATTTAAAACATGATACTTCACCCACTACTGGTGCAGTTTCATTTTGGTTCAGGTTGGGGCGCATGTGTTGACAATGATGCCACAATTAATCAAGTCAGATATGTCTTGATCATCTGACAATTAAAGATTAATGTAATTCAATTAATCTAAAGTATCTAAAGTCTAATGAAAGGCAGATGAGTTTGGATGTATTATTAATATCAGATTCATTGTGTGTGTCTGTATAATGACAATAAAGGAAGTCTAAGTCTAATAGGTTGTAAAAGCTTTAATAGTTGATGATTTGGTGATAGTGAGAGGGTGGTGTTTTCCAAATTCTATTGAGATAAAGCTCTAGAAGCCAAATATTATTTCCAGTTTAAAGAAAGTGTAAATGACTTTGTTTTGTGGTTTTGCTGTCCTCGTAGAAAAAATTAAGGTTTTACAATTTCGACTTCTCATACTGGCCATCAGATTTCAGCTGGACAGAAGTCAGCAACCCGTGAGTACTTTTTTTCCCAAGTCATGCCAAATTCATTGCTGTAGAGTTCCCTGTCGGAAAGTAATTGTTCAAAGCACAATGATATCACTTTAGATCATCTAAAATAATCCCCTAGACTTCACGTTTTTGTCTTTTTGTTCTAATCCTATGTCTATGTTTGTGACAGGAAACTATCGAAGGCTGGCGTTTCTCTGCTGAAGCCAGAGCCCCGACTACGAGGAGCAGCAGACAATATCCTCAACTCTGTGCGCACTTTGCCATGTCACATCATCAGGTAGGCACCATTTATTTACCAACTTACGAACCTGTAGCCTCAGTATGGCTGCTGTGCAACACTACCTTCATTATCACTGTCACTACTGCAGCAATGCGATTGATTCGTTCTAACATTTCTGTAGTAATGTAGCATCTTATTTCAGTGTTCTTTATCTAGAAGTCGTCCTGCAGTGTTGATGCATTGCCATCATATATACTTTCTTCCTCTTCAGCTTCCTCATTGTTCACTCATTTGGGAGGAGGATGCTCTACCCTGGCTCTGTACGTTTACTGCAGAAAGCTATGAAGTCTGCGTTGGACCAAGGCCGGAACAGGCTCGTGGAAGAGGTAAACAACACAACCACTCTCTAAAATGTCATTAGCATATTGAAAGACGCTATTGGCAGGTCGCAAAAAACCAAAAATGTTAATTATGGGCGTTCACACAACCAATTATGCTATCAGACCTGTTTTCATACCTTAGTACTATTTCTGGGATGTTGACACAGACAATTAATTGCATGAGATAAATTTTCACTTTGTCTCACTTTGTTTGAAAAATGTGCTTTCATTCTTTCTTGTACACTTTTAGACTTTCTAACAAAAGGTCAAGGTGTTTAAATATACAACACTCCCACAGCTTACTCATACTACTGCTTGTACTTGGAGCTTTAAAACATACATGTGATATTTAACAGCCTCATTTCCTACAAAAGCTTTCTGTTAATCTTTACAGTATAGTAACTTAATTACAGTAATCAACTTGTAACCTTTTAGGATTTCTTTAAGCTTTGTCTTTTGGTAGGTGACGGCAGTTGGGCAGAATTCATTAAACAGTGTAACACTTCCCATACTGAAGATAATAAAACAATTGTTAGTGATAGTTATGATAAAAAAAGAATATTTTCACATCATGAATAAACGAAAAAGCATGCACGGAACAAGCTAGGTGTAATGTAATTATAGAGTGCTTCCTGTCTAATTCAATATGCCCGTATAATCCCTGTCTTTTGGGATTTGTGTTGCAGTATATAACTGTAACATTAATTGTGTTGACCAGTGTTGTACTGAGCACCTTGGTTAATAAACAGATTTGCTTAGTTGGTTATTTGTTGAGTGCGGTATGCCTGAAAAATCTGATAGTGCTTCACAGATTTGCATTGTAGCATTCTTTGAGCAGCGGTGCATTCATGGTGCAGACTCACTTCAATAACTGCCCGTCATTATTCTCTGTCAATTTTCTCCTCATTTTTCACAGTTTGACGGTCAGAGGAACAAGCTTGTTGCCTGTGACGGTAATGAGATTGACACCATGTTTGTAGATCGAAGGAGAGACCGAGGAGAGAATGGCCAGACTCTGGTAAATGTCTGCAATGATTTCTTGCTTTTATACTGCAGGGTTTTTTTGTTTTTTTTTTCTTCTTCTTTTTCTTCTCAGAACTCTTTGTCACATCCATCACATTACAAATGTGAAGAGGCACTTTGTAAGAGTTTACTCAAAAATGAACTACAAGTTTCTGATAAAATGTTCCCTCTTCTTTATCTTCCAAATTGCCCCTCTATAAAGGTCATCTGTTGTGAGGGGAATGCAGGCTTCTATGAAATAGGCTGTATGCACACTCCACTGGAGGGTGAGGATGGGCTTTGTTTGTACTGAAACATGTTATCATTCACTTAATTTTCATGAAATGATGTTTTGATCACAATTGTTCAAACGTGCACTCTAGGGGGTTACTCTGTGTTGGGTTGGAACCACCCTGGCTTTGGCGGCAGCACGGTAAGCAGTGTTTTTAGATTTTATCCCCTTGTCTTTTCTCAGATTTGATTTTATCCTTCCCTTTTTTCATTCATGAAGCATCTTTAGAACTTCTGCGTTCAAAAGTAAAAAAAAAAAAAGTTATTTGATCTAAATTCAATCTCAAACTGCCGTTGTTAAAAATGTCCATCTGTCCTTCGCAAACATCACATTGAAATGTAATATTTTATTGAAATTCTGGTCTCATTTGATTAGCAGGGCTCAAGAGCACAGAAAGGCTCCTGTGGTTAACCGTAGTTGGCTTGAATAAAGTTTGGAACGAATCCTCTGAAGCACAAGGTCTCTACTGAGCGGTCCTATTGTGTCTGTGTAATGTTTCACAAATATTTGGTCTATGTTCCAGGGGATACCATTTCCACAGAATGAGGCCAACGCTATGGATGTCGTGATCCAGTTTGCGGTACACAAACTGGGCTTCCAGCTCAGCGACATCATCATATATGCATGGTCCATCGGAGGTTTCACAGGTAGAGGAAAAACTAGAACATTATGACAGGTGCAACTTTTACTTCTACTTTAATTGCTGTTGATTAACCCTGTGTTTGTATTTCCAATATCAGCATCTTGGGCAGTCATGTCATACCCAGAGATCCAGTCAGTAGTGTTGGACGCCTCTTTTGATGACCTCCTACCCTTGGCCCTTAAGGTCATGCCTAGTAACTGGAGTGAGTTTAAACAGTTTAATTACCCGGTCATATGTTTACAGTGTGTCAGAACTTCTACAACAATATTTGTTTTCCTCTTAGAGCCACTGGTGCAGCACACAGTAAGACAATACATAAACCTCAACAACGCAGAGCAGCTACTCAAGTGAGTGGAGGAGTCTATTTAGAGTGACACTAGTCATGAAAGTCCCACTAAAATGTGAAATACTCAGCATTAACTATTACGCACTGGTCATTCGTCATTGTGCTTATGCTGGAGCCCATAGTTACAGTATGTGGCTGATGATGGCATATCCTGTCCTCCTCCCACAGATACCAGGGACCGGTCCTGCTGATCAGGAGGACCAGAGATGAGATCATCACAACTGCGTAAGTCTGCATACACTCAAGTGGGTGTGATTCTCACTAAATGTACTTGTCCATGTTTGAAGCAGAAGAAACTTCAGCTAGAGTGTTAGAGTGGTTTGGTGTCAGTGTTGAGACTCATTCTTGGTTTTTTAACATTACTGAGTGGTTTGGAATCTTGACCGCAGCTAATAGGAACACGCTCACTAGGGATGTGAAGTCGGCAGGAGCAACATTGCGTGTGCTGCCAAAAAAAGCCAATAGATGATGTTTAGAGCATTGCTTCCCTGCATGTTACACTTGGGGCTGTCATTTATTCTTTGCTGTTCGGTTGGAATCCATTTTAAGCAGATTTAGCAGGAGGACTTTTTTTTAACAATAGAATGGTTAGAATAGGAACAATAGAATTGGTTTTGGGGTTTTTTAAAGCCAAAAATATACATTTTCATCCATGTATTTAGAATATAGGACTGGATCAATGAATTGACTGAATGCTGTTTCTTCTGAAAATGCATGGAAGTAATTTTATAATTACATATATAATAATAAAGTAAAACCAGTGAAACCATATGGTTATTTGTTGGAATGGTTTTGATTTCCTATGACACCTGAACAATGATGGCTTTGGCTTCCCTCCGTGAGTTCCTCCGTGTCATCAGTTTACAAGAAACCACATTAAACTTCACAATATATTCTTTTTTTTTTATCCTCAGATATAAACAAAAGTATAACCTTAGTCTATCATCTTTCAGTCTGACTCATGCACATCTTCCATTCACTGTCAAAATAAAAGAATCAGGCAGCCTTTTTGTCACACACACTTTGCAAATCCTTCAGAGCTAGTCTGCGATTCGCTTCAGGGTCATGACCTTCCATTTGAGAGCTGGCTTTACAGACGTTCATAGGAAATCCCTGTCAATTTTAAACGACAGCACACATTTCCTCCACACTGAGCTAGAGCTGTTTCCCTGTGGGTGACACGACAGAGAAAAAAAGAAAAAACTTCCAAGGGTCTTTTACCCATCATGCTAGTTATGTATGTAGTGCATGAATAGCATATGAGAGGAATGGACTGATTGGGAATTAAATGATGCTCCAATAGAAAGCTTTGTATTCAGTGTTGAAGCATTTTTAATATACACTAGAGGCCAAAAGATTGGACACACCTTCTTATTAAATGCGTTTTCTTTATTTTCATGACTATTTCCATTGTAGATTCTCACTGAAGACATCACAACTATGAATGAACACATTTGGAATTATGTAATGAACAAAAAAAGGTGAAATAACTGAAAACATGTTTTATATTCTAGTTTCTTCCAAATATCCACCCTTT
>JAPTHA010010795.1:0-10009 GCA_029814585.1 Gymnapogon annona | reverse complement strand
CCTCCAAATCTCCACCTGGGGCTGGAAGCTGAGTAACCAACTTGGGAAATCTATGAAATGAAGAGTATAGACCATGGGGAATAATTTAACACATATTTGTGGAAAAAAATATTTAAAAAATATATTTCTCATTATGTTTAGGCTAGCAGAGAAGGCCTTGCTGGACTTGAGGGTCCACCACTGCCTTTGAATGTTGTCATTTTGACATACATTTCCCTAATAGTTTTAGTTTTAGTCCTTAAAGGCTAACACTAAAAGCAGCAGGTCTTGAGGAATATTCCTGTGGATGAAATAATGATGGAAAAGGCAGACACCTCATCAGGTTTCAGAATACAGAGCATCATGGAGTCAACAATGCGTCAGTCTTGAGACAAGAAAGTGAAGCTCTGATTATATCAAGAACAAAGTGAAACAGAATAGAATCGAAAACATGTTTGGAATGGTGGACTCAGATGTAGCACAAGAAGGTGAAATTGCACAGGGAGGGCAAGAGAAGAGGGAGGCTGTTAACGTCATTGATGGCTCTAACTAATAAACCCTGACTGACATTAAAAGGCTGTACCCAATTACTGGAGGGTATCCCAGGCCCCACACAGACTCACACGACATTCAGAGACACACACATGCAGACCAAGTTTATGGAACACAGGTACTGATTGCAGTTACCATGAAAAGGCCACATTTTCTGCCTAAAACTTTGTGCTTAAAAAGTTTTTATAAAATACACATAAAAAATCCTAGAGCACGTTCGACTATAGTGGTGCCAAAAGTAGGAAAATTCTATACTCGACAAGGTGTACAACAAGAAGTGCATGTAAATAATAAGATTGATAAAAGTAGATAAAGTAGATACAAATAGAAATAATTGATGAGTTCATAGTGAAAATTAACAGACTAAGAACCCTAAGAAAAACAGCCCTGGTCCACCAGAACCACCCAAGGGGAATAGACATTGTGAATGAATAGAAACATCAGTTGTTATGGTTTTCACATTCAAGTGTCCCAGGGGTTGAAATGATGTCAAGTGATCAATATAGAATCATGGTGATAATGTGGTTGGAGGTTGTTAGAGGATGTATATTTTCTATACAAGCAGAACTTCAGATGTTTATAGAAAAAGAACTGAATAAAGGATTGCACTTTTCAATTCAAGTAAAAGTAAAGATGGATGGAAATTGGACATATATTGGACATAAATCACATATATTGCAGTTTTCTCCACATGTATTCAAAGCGCCTCACATCTACCCATTCACACATTGGGCAGCTCCTACAACATGCCAGGCCCCCCCGGGAGCAATTTGGGACAACTCAAGGACACCTGGACAGTCCTTGAGGACCCTTCGGCAATTGGACAACCTGCTCTATCAACTGAGCCACAGCCGCCACTGAACCACAGCCAGTGGGTGAATGAATATTCGCCAGTACATATGTCAGTCTTTTCTTATTGTCTTAGATTGACACTTGTTTTGATGGAAGGAAGACAGTGACTCATGAAACAAACAAAAATATGAGAAGAATAAACTGTATATACCACAAGATGGCAAGACATTTCATTTGTCAAGTTATTACAAAAATAAATATTCAGAATCTGAATCATCTTTTCTCACTAAGCACATAAACACATACAAAGATTAATTTTCTGGTAGATAATGTCTCATCAATGATCAATACGAGCCATAGTTTAAATAAATTAAGTCTGTGTTCCATCACCTCTACAGTTTTCTTGAGGGTTTGTACATAAGTTGACCTGCAACCTATCACCAAACTCGTGACTGATTGATTGACTGAGCCATAGTGTCCACCTCACCTGTCACCACCTCCACTCCCTCTCAACACTCGTAGCTACAGGCTGCAGATTAAAGTGGTTCTCATCTGGATCTCATCAGTTTCACTGTTTTTATAGGTTATTTTTCATTTGGGGTGTGGGGGTGGGTAATTTAGGGTTACACTGCATGGAGGCTGGAGGAGAATAAAAGCAACTTGTTAAAGGGGGTTGCACATGCATAAGCCCCTCTGGTGCAGATTTAACAACGGGAATGCTGTGTGTGTGTATGTGAGTGAATATGAGTTTATGTGTGTGTAGGTGTGTCTGTGTATGTGTGTGTGAAAGTCATTGCATGTCTGCGCAGCTGTACTTTCTGAACTGTAGACATCTGTAATGTCTGTAACGTCATGAATTATGGAATTTATGGATGAGTGTCATTGCCAAACACTATCAATCAATTTTGCGAATCATTGTTGCCAATGTGGCCTATATTGCATTTCAGAAAATACAAGTGAACTGTTACAACATCACAAACATCCTTTTATGAGGGAAGGACCATCAGACGCTTCAGCTTTATTTTTTTATTAATGTTGTTGACAGTTGACAGTCAAATATAAATGTGCATTTCCTCTTTAAAGTGCACATATTTGAATGTGGTGTGGAGTGTGTAGATAAAAGGCGAGAGTTATGTTTACATTCTAATAAACGTCAATATGAATCAACTGAACAAAAGAATCAATATACCATAAAGATATGATTTCTTGTCTTTTTAGGAGGAAATGCTGTGAAGGATTCAGGTTTGTGATGGGCCAGTGCATACCTGAAAGTAGGTAAACCATGCATACTATTTTCTACCCCACACACACATGCACACACACCCACTCCCCCAATTTATTACCATGGTTCATTCATAAATTAGAACAAGATGCCCAAAATAAAATCTGGAGTCCACATTGGTTTGTTTGGACCTCCACAGAAGACCACACAAAGCCGATGTTATCCTTGTTGTAGCAATAGTTATGGTTAATTATTCACATGCCTACATGCATTTGGTCACGTTTTATGGGATGGTTACTTGGTTAATACCCTGTTAAAATGTCATTTTAACAGATAATGTTGCACTTTTTAAGTGTTAATCACTTATGACTTATACATATAGCTTTACTTTATGATCATACTCCCAGATGGGTTTTTTTTAGTGATCGTGTCATTGTGCAGTGCATTGTATATACCACAAGATGGCGGCATTTCTCTATAATGCTTATGCAGTCTGTTAAACATGAGCTATTTGGTCTATCTTCACAGGTGTAGATGTGTGTGCTCAATCACCATGTGAGCAGCAGTGCACTGATAACTTTGGACGAGTTGTATGCACATGTTACCCCGGCTACCGCTTTGACCGAGAGAGACACCGTAGCCACAAGTCTCCATACTGCCTGGGTCTGTCCCACTTCAACACTCCCATGTCTGCCAGTGTGCCAATATGGTGAAACGTATCTCATCCATTTCACGTAATAGTAACAATTATAATAATAAGGATAATTGTTTAAACCATTTTACAATCACCTAAGTGCATTTTGACAGAGATGAGTTAAAAACATATGAACACATTAATTAAGCTCTCTATACTTGTAGGTCCTAGGAGGCTTGTGAGGAGGTTTGTAGTTAACATATATCTCACTGCGAGTCAAGCGGTTCACTTATATATGGTTTTGTTTGCTTTACTTTGTCTTTTCTTGTTTTGTTTTTGTTTTGGTTTGTTTTGTTTCGCTGGTCCCGACCCTGCCATTGTGGGTCAGGACTCGCGAGTATCTTGTGGTCCAACTTTTTATCCAATAAAAAAAATCTTAAAAAAAACATATGAACTTATATTAGAGGTCGTGTAATTAAAACACAAATGAAAGTACTAAATTTCTCACAAAAATGTCCAAAATTTGTCACATAAATGTTTACTTGTTAATGACTCATAGGATGATAATCAGCCGTTTTATGATTGCTCTTTCTCTACATGTACAGATATTAATGAATGTGAGCATCCAGACAGCAGCATATGTGACCATGAGTGTGTCAACACCGTGGGCAGCTTCCTGTGTCGCTGTCACAGTGGCTACATCCTGGCACCAGACCAGCACTCCTGCATCCCTCCACACAACAGTAAGCTTCTGTATTTGAGCCTTTATCCTCTTATTTTTATGTGTTTTGTTCAACCTGAATAAATCAGTGCAGTTTTGTCCAGATTGTGATTGTGATTAAGTTATAAAACTGCCTCAGCTTGACATCATTCTGCACAGCCATCAGGAAAAGGAATATTTGACCCAGTGTTCTTGCAATGGTCCTCCAGAGTAGTGGTGTGGATTCTGTTTCAGTGAGTTCATCTGGGAAGTCGGACACGTTGATGAGCGCTGGTGCCTGTTCATTCACATGTCAGGATTTTATCAACATGAAAAACAGTTTGCTGCAGTTGAAACTGAGGCTGGGGAACTCACAGTCATCAAATCAGGTATTCAGAGAGCACACTCTTATTGGAATGAAGTGCTGCTTAAAACTAGAGTGAGTGGTGTGAGATAAATGCTATATCCTACTGACTGATTTACAACAATAAAGGAGTCTCATGTAGAACTTACGTGTAGAGATAATCCACCTCAAAACACAAGGTTCCAAACATCCTGTCCCTCGTTTATAATGGACTTGAAGTCTTTCCTCTCTGTGTTTGTTCTAGGTGCCTGGTCTGGCCAACAGCAGCGATAAGCCCACTCTAGGGAGATCAGGAAAAGGTCCTGAGGGGCCATGCCTACCTTGTTCCAGTGGCCCTGCAGGAGCGCCTGGGGTACCAGGTAATGTATATTCAAAAACACGTAACATCCATTACATCCATCAAACAACTCTGGCCTGGTTTTCTCTTGTGATATTTCTTCTATGGGACCAACATCAGGGATTTTCTTCATCAGGACACCCAGGAGAACCAGGGAAAAGAGGTGAACCAGGAGAAAGGGGTCTTCCTGGACCTCGGGGAGACATGGGCCCCATGGGTCCAGAACCTGATCTGACACACATCAAAAAAGGCCGCAGGGGTCCAGTGGTGAGGATGAAGTATGACTTTAGAGCTGATCCTAACCTGTGCAGTGGTGAAAACAATTTGAACGACTTTGCATTGCTGTATTGCCACTTTGGCTACTTTATGCTATATTTTGTATTTATGCTGAGGATTCGATATGGTTTCCATCGTTATTCGTCTGAAATCTAACTTTATGAGCTGTTGACAGCTCCAATGATGTTTCCCCTCGAATTCCTCACTTGGTTTTATTTCAGTAAATGTTTGCATAATTTAAGGTGTCGCCACAGATGGAATGGGGATGAAATCCAACAATTGAAAACAGATTTGTGTATCAGAAGTTACTTTGTATTTTGTACTTTGTATACTTCAGGTTTCTGACATTTTCCTACAAAACATTGTGTACCTTAAGGGCATTTTTCTGCAGTAGTTCTACATGAAATTGAGTGCTTTTACAAATTGATTGCATATTAGCTTTGTACTCTTACCTAAGTTAAGGATTTGGATCCTTTGTTCAACCCTCATGTCAAAATAGTGAGCTGCGGATCTCAGTTTCACATGATAAACCATTTTAACAGGACATAAAAATCACCGCTGTCGCCTTAAAGATATGTCACCTACTGTACAAATGTTCTTGTTAATGCTTGCTATGATTTCTTACATCTGTTGCATTATTAATCAAACAGGGACCACCTGGGGCAACAGGAAGAGATGGATTAAAGGTCATTATTCTATTGTTGTTTTTTCCTTCAATGTGTTTGAGCTTAATTAGCTTTGTGTGCTTGTGTCACACTACCTCTTTGCCATCTAGCGTTAACATGTGTCACTGAGCAATGATAGCTTGAATAATACAGACAGTCAGCTTTGTTTATATGATGTTTATTCACACTGTTTTCTATCTACAGGGTGAAAGAGGAGCTCCAGGCCCAAGAGGTCCTCCTGTAAGTAATGCACACATTTGATTAGATTAGATATACCTTTATTAGTTGCACTCAAGGAAATTTCAGGCTACAGCAGCAGAATAGAACACCTTTGGAGGTGTTTCCCACTTTGACCTTGGGTTTTTCAACCCATATTCCACGCCAGTGACGTGCAGTCATTGGAGGCATCATGAAAAGAAAAGTCATCATGAAAAGAAAAAAGAAATAAATGGTTATATTTTTAAAAAATAAATAAAAAAAGAACCAAATAAATAAATAAATGGTGATATATAACCAGTGATTTGTACTACACATTTATTTTTAATTGGCCCATTTTAAAGTAATTTTTAATCAAAATCCCTGAATTTTCACGTTTATGAATCAAATACTGTGAAGAGACATGCAGTGAGGCAGGAACCGGCTCGGCCTCACTTGTGATTACACTTTGCTGATTGTACTGGCGCTGTGCACTGAGACCATATCACTGTCTCTCTGTAACGTCGCTGTTAAAATGTTCAAACATATCTGCCATATGAACTAAATTCCAATAGTTTAGCTGATTGTTCTTTTTAATGACTGCATGTGTTTCTCGTGCTGAGCAGCGAGACTTAAACGGCTGTTAAAGGCACTATGTGAGGCACACAGTTTCTCCTGCCTCATGGTAGGGGGCGCTGGTGACCCCAGCAGTTCAGTCACCGACAGTAAGCTAGAGTTATAGCGAGTCAAGTGCACACATCCTGTTGAGTTTTCCCTCTGGATTTTGTAAGATATTTTAATTTTGAAATGTACCAGATCATCTCTGCTTCATCTCTCAGTGACTCAAACTTGACGCGTGTCCAGATTATGCTTCGGTCGTTTCCTTTTCCGTATCATTTTATTTTGTTGTATTTATCCGCCACAACTTAAAGGCCAATCCGTGAAAATATTGTCACACATTCGGTGGCATCGAAAAGGTTTGGTCCACTGACCTTTATAATGTTTTTTTAATGAAAGGTGCTGGTTTTTTTGAGCTGCAGTTTGTGTGTGTGATCAAAACTAATGTGAGATTTTAAACGTAACCGGTTAACTGTCAATCAAATAGTGAATAAGTACTCTGTAGATTCGCATGTTTGTAAACTGATAGTGATGAAGTCTGTGCCTCACGAGACAACAACTTCACCGCACGTCACTGCTCCACGCAGATATTCCTGTATACATGCCAGCATGTATGTGTCCCCTGCCAGCATCTTACATCCTGCACTTATGTGCTGGATTGTCTTAGGTGCCTCTTTGCACAACTTACACCTTGGGTCCTGTCTGGTGTGGTGTACCTGGGCCTGTATAGCTCGGGTGCTCAGGGCCTGCTCCTGTGCAGCAATGATGAGTGCATCTGTGCTGTCCTGTAGGCCAGCCCTCTCTATCCCTTTGCAGGACTTCTTGAGATCAGCCACTTCAGTTATGTTCTGGCGGTACATCCCATGTAGTGGCTTCTCCTCCCATCATGGACCCTCCTCCAGCACCTCCTCATCCGCTCACCATTGTCTGAGGCATTAACTGAGCATGTCATCCATCCTCTGCGTCCGTCCTCATGGCTTGCATACAGTACTTTTCATAATCTTGGCCAAAATCTATTAGAGTTTGTGTTTGCTTTGTGGTGTCTGTGTGTGTGTCTGTGTGTGTGCTTTGCGGCGCGTTGGTCATAACTGGCACAATTTACGGCAACTGACAACAAGATGCGGCAGCAAGACACTGACAGATTCATCTGGTTGCAATCGCACATCTACGCTATTTGACAAATATGGAGAAAAAGGCAGATCAAAACAAAAAAACAGCATCTGTTCTTTAGAGTTTTAACTTTTGAAAATTATTATTAATTAAAGCTGCTCATCCAAATGCGGGACAGCGTCTCGATGTGGAAAAAGGGACAAAAATGTTGTAGAGCCCTGCACAAAGCGGGACACTTGGTCACCGTACGGTAACTGGATTTTGTTCAGGGGGTTTGCTGTGTTTCTCTCTCAGGGAGACCAGCCATTGCACACTGTTGGTAAGTGCTGCCTCCTTCTCGCATATACTCTTCCAGTATTGTTCAGTTTCCAGCCTTCGTGGGTCAGCTCTGCTGTTATTACCCTGCCACTGAGCATACACTTTCACAGGTTGACTTGCAAACAGCCTGTTTAGATGTTTGGGATCATTGTCTTTCATGTAGGAGGCTGATCAAGGCTTGGAGCCTTTGTTTAGCAGTTTCAAGCGTTCAGGTATGGGAATCTGGCCGTTGGGAATCTTGGTATTTTCATTTCACCTTTCACGTCCTTCATTCTCACCATGCACTTATCTTTCACGACAGACACTACATCGCTCAAGCGTTATTAGTTCCGCTACTCATTGGGTTATTCCCATTGTCTGGTTGGGGGTTCTCTAACCCCTGTAACCTGGTGTCTTAGCTCCCTTTTTTCTATAGCATTTGCACTGTACCGTTTCAATCTAAAGTTGTGGTAGCAGTTGCTGTATGTGGATGTTGGAATACTGAGCTACTACTTGTATCGCAGTCAATCGTGATTGTGGGTTTCGAAGTACCCATTTACCTCACAGTGAATCGTAGCGTTCCAACAAAGTCTTTTTTTGGCATCCTGTCCATCTCCGTCTTGCAAAGCTCTAGTTCCCAACCACCTGACACAGAACCGGCATCTCATGTGTTTTTTTGTCACTGTCTGCCTCATAACCACATCACACATGTGACATGAGTGACATGTGGTTATAACAAATGAGCTCAATAGTAGTGTAAATTGTCCTATCCACACTGGATGCTGTTAATTATAACCTGAATGGGACTCAAACCTGTGTGCCAGTCACACAATTTACTATTTTGATTTTGATATATTATACTGAAAATGTCAGTTTTTCTTCAATTTTCTCTATTTTTGATCTAGTATCCCTCCAATTTAATCTGAGCTTTAATGAACAACTACACCATCAGTGTCATGGCCAGCCTTTGCTGGGGCTGGGCCACACCCTCTCCCTCAAGGGACTGAAACTAATTGCCAACACCTGCGCCACGCTGCTCAGCTGAGGCTGATTGCCCAGCTTTTATAAAGGCTCATTGCCAGCCAGCAGTGTGGCCTCATAGCAAGCAAAACTTCTACTTCCTTCATCTTGCAATAACCCGGACACTTTTCATCCACATGGACTCTGATCTGGACTCTGGTCTCCTGTCATTGTCTTTTGTGATGTGGACTCTGGTGTGGTGCTCAAAGGTTTGGGTTTCATGTGTAGTGTGTTTAGTCCCTGGTCGGAGTTAAGTGGTGTGATTATTTAATGTTTGGTTGTGGTTAAGTTGTGTATGTGTTAGTGTGTTCTGTTAATAAATGTTCTATGTTTCCCTCCAACCTCATGCGGTTGAGCTTATTAACATATTGTCAAATTTCTTTAGAAAAGTTGCATAGAAAGAAAAAATTATTTGGGAAGCACTGTGTCTTTATGAAATAAAAAAGGCTGTTTGTCAAAGTAAAAAAAAAACGATATAGACATACTTGCCATCTCCTTAAATTGCTCAATCTGTTTCCAGGGACCACCTGGCTCCTTTGACTTCCTTCTGCTAATGATGGCCGACATCCGTAATGACATCATTGAACTGCAAGAGAAGGTGTTTGGGGAGCGGCGAGGCATTTCTCTGGACAGTCCTCCTCATCCTAGTGGAGAAATGGATTTTGTTGAATGGGGTTCAGGACAAGGAGATCTCATGCTAAATACCTGACCTTTGATCTCTGTCTCACAGCAGTGCCCAGTGAAGCCAATCAAAACAAACATACGAGTTTGTTTGTTTTTGTACATAAAGAATGCTGCTGATCAAAACTGCCAATATAAAAATGATCGACTCTGCAGCTGAGCTGAACTGGATACAAATGTACAAACTGGATCACGGTCTTGGCCACTGCAGGTTTTGTCTCACTGCCTTTCACATGCTGTGGATGTGAGTGAGGAATGTGCATTCAGGGCGAGAATGATGCAGTGTGTTCCTTTGTGTCTCAAAGCTCAACCACTTCAAACGATGAACTTTATTATCTGCAACCTTTCCTGTCCACTCACAAACAGGGCCACTGCAGGGCACCGCTACAAAAACCCAAGACTACTATAAGACAAGATCCAGCCCCAAATTCACAACTCATGCACTCAGGAGACACAGGATTGTGGTATCGGTAATGGATGAAAACAGCAGTGGATTTGATCATTTTAAAAGTGTCAGATCTGAAAAGAGTTACATTTACATGGTCTCCCCAGCCTGTCATGTCATAA
>JAPTHA010010780.1:0-10010 GCA_029814585.1 Gymnapogon annona | reverse complement strand
TTACGGAGCACAAACACAGACGCTACGTACGCTACACAGCAACAGTATGGGGCTGGACACAAAATGGCGGACGAGACGCGGGCGCTGTAAAGTACGACCCGTGTGCCGTAAAGTAGACTCGAGCGATGTAAAGTCGAAATTAACTAAGTCGAGTACCGTCGGTAACCTGGGGACCACCTGTAGAGCACATTGGACGTAACAGACAGTGTAGACCACATTGAGCCTCACAGACTCTGTAGTCCACATTGGACCTAAAAGGTTAAGACTTTTCAGATTTTTTTTTTTTTTTTTAAGGATACTCAGAACATTGCGGGCATGAGCATTCAGTGGGTTGGGTCAGGAAGGGCTTCCGATGTAAAAACTCCTGTCAAATCAAATATGGGAAATGGATTCACTGTGGCGACCCCGGAAGTGAAAAAGCCGAAAGAAATCATCATCATCATCATCATCATCATCATCACTCAGAAAATGACAAAGACTTGCATGATGTCATGTAACTGATTCCACTCTAAATCATTAAAATGACCATCTGTGTGTTGGTATATATATATATACGTACATGGTATATGTGTATTATTTTACTGGTCTGGGTCATGTGGGATTCTGTTTGGCTGAATGTAACCCCTGAACAAAAATGACTTTCGACACACCGTATCTATATGTATGAGAGAGACAGACAGAGAGAGAGAGAATGAGAAGAGAGAGAGGTCATGATCCCAAAGCAAAACACTTTATTGGGTTGTTACTCCTCCTTTCTCTCAATTAACAGAGAGAGCAGGTCAAGAGAGCGACACAGTCAGTTACTACCCTGTCGTGTCCTGCAGAATGGCCTGATTATCAGCCGCCCATCTCAGCCCCGTCCAGATGATTCCACAGGCCGAGTCAATAAAGATGTCTGTCACCAGGGGTTGAGTCTGTGGCGTGCGGTGCCTGCTCCGACCACTAAGGGCTGCTGTTTCAGTAAGATAGTACTGCACTGAAGAGCTCATTATGCATCACGTCTGTTGTGTCTTCATTGCTCCGAGTGTTTGAAGATGTGCAGTATCTGTCTTCTTCTGCGCTGACATTCATATAAATACTGCATAAATACTGTGATTGGTAATTGCATATTCTCTCTGTGAACTTTGAAATGAAAATGAAGGAAGCAGATACAGATGACATACTGTATTTTTGTAGCATTGCCGAGCCCCTTGTTGGCGGCAAATACAGGAGCATTGCAATTTTATTTTATTAAACAATAAAACCACACTGGGTGGATGTAGTGAATCATTTATCAGATGTCAAATTGTATTTTTATTTATTTATTTATTTATTTATTTATTTATTTATTTATTTATTTATTTATTTATTTATTTATTTATTTATTTTACTGTTTTGTTGCACAAACAAATCAGGACACAATGGGATTCTCAATCAAACTTCAAATGTATTCATTGAGTTATTGCGGATAATTAGCCAATTTTATTTATTTATTTACTTTTGGTTTTGTGTGTGTGTGTGTGTGTGTGTGTGTGTTTAAGGGGTAAAAATCCAAATTGAATACTGAAGCCAATGAGAATTTGAAAGGTGCAGTTTATAATGTTTATGTCATTTATGTATTTCTTTACAGTAAGTGGGTATTTAGAGTAATTTCAGAAATCGTGAATCAGAATGTTTTGGTGACTTCAATTGAAGTTACACCTTATGGCCTTTCCAGGTTCAGAATTTTGTCTAAATGTAGTTACTAATTAAACTACAAAGCTAAAACGTCGATGGTCAAAATGTTGATGTTCGTCCAAGTCTTGAATAAAAAACTGAATATGCGTCTTGACTAACTGCTTGAATCTCTGTTCTAGGATTAAACACAGAGAGTAAAGGAGGAGTTTCTGCCTTCCATCCTTACGGAGTTATTCCTTCAAACTTTATGTATTTATGTAGCACTTTTTCCATACAAGAAATGTGGTTCTGCCTAGGGTTCTTTCTTTTAATTAGTTTAAGTTCAGAACTTGAACTTGTTCAGTCCAAAACATTGGTTTCCTCCTGTTATATCCATTCATTTAGAATCATTATGATATTTGAGGTTGAAAAGCTCACACAATATATCATCCACCCATCTGACCAACCCACCCATCATTGATTGTTCAATCTTTGTCCATCATCCATCCATCATTTGTCATCAATCATCGATCCATCCATACGTCCTTCATCATCCATCCATCCATAAATGGCCATCAATCAATCCTTCATCATCCATCCATCCACCATCCATCCTTTATCATCTATCCACCCATCCACCCCGCATCTCCTTCATCATCCATCCATCCATCCATCCATCCATCCATCCATCCATCCATCCATCCATCCATCCATCCATCCATCCATCCATTTATTTTATCCACTTTATCATCCATCCACCCATCCACCCCGCATCTATCCTTCATCATCTATCCATCCATGTGAGTCATCACTCTGAGTTCCGGTCATCGTGTTCACCTTTACTCTGGAATATAACCCACTCTCACATTAAACAGAAACAAAACTGAGTCATACAAAGCTTTGTACAACATCCTGTCCATAAAAAGCTCATATTTGTTAAAACTCACAACGTCACAACTGCTACCAGTAAGAGTAGATCGAAGTGCACAATATCCACGTCCACACATGGCAAAGATCAGTAGGAGTGTGTGAATGCCAAAAACATGAGAGTGTCAGACCTGCCTCCTCATATATACCGTATATGAATCGCATCTAGCATGTGTGGGACGTTCTGGATCAGGGAGAAGGTCAACAGGGTCGCCCACGGACTATGCACCCACCCACCAGGTGCAGGGAGGGATCCTGGCTGACTTGGGTTGAAGTCCACAGAGACAGACCTACATTCTGTTGACCTCCATGTCACCACTTCCTTCCAGTTGACAGCCACTAACGACTGGAATCACCTCCAACAAAACCCTGAAACTCTTCTTCTTTACTCCCCTCTCCACTTTTAAAACTGCAATGCAGTCAACAATCAAACACCCTGCACATGCTTTGATTCAACACCTGTAATGTCCCATCCATTGAAATTTTTTATGTTTGTTTTTGTGACAGTGTTACTTTTTTTAAGTTTTTATATTGTCTTAGCTGTTTCTTTTGCTTGTGTCACTCATCACGTTTAATTGTATCAACTTTTATCTATTAGCTTTCTGTGTTTCTACTATTCTGTAAGTGTTGCCGCTTGTCCAGGTCGTCATTGGAAACGCGGTTCCAATAATGACCAAATACATGCGCCATTGGCAGCATGTATTTGTGGACATACATGTTAATGAGGAATTCAGTACGTCCAATTTACTGTCATGGTCAGGCCATGCTGTAGCTGAGCCACACACTCCCTCAGGGGACTGACATTACCCCTGATCTGCAACACTTGGGCCACGCTGCTCAGCTGTGGCTGATTGCCCAGCTATTTAAGAAGCAGATTGCCCAGCCAGCAGCATGGCCTCATAATCGTCTTCACTTTCCCTCATCCTGTAATAACCTGGACATTCTCCCTATCATAGACTCTGATGTGGACTCTGGTTTTGTGTTTTTCCCCGGTCATGTTCATGATTCTGGTTTGTGTTTTGTATTTGAGTTCTTTAATGTTTGCCATTGTTTTCTAGTGATTGGTTCATCTTGTTGTTAGTGTCAAGTTGAGTGTTCATGCTTGGGTTATGTGGTTCTTTGTATGGTTTAGTTTGTGTTCTATCTTCCCGTTCAATCCCAAACATCTGAGCCTCTCCCCCTTTTGTCCAACCCTGACACTTACACTATGTTAAGATATTTTACAATTAATGTAATGTGTGAAATGTCATACTCAGTTTTTATAATCTATCCATATATAGAGATGCCTTTTACATACAGCTATTAAAAAAATAGGCCACTAGAGTTTGAAATCAGCATCTCTACATGTATGGCAGTCATTTCATTCCAGCGTCTCTTGAATTTATTTGTTTTAAAATGAAGTTGTTTTCTTCGCATTATTTGAGGTCTGAAAACAATGCATATTTTTTTACTAGTTTTAACAATTTTTCATTTTTTTTAACTAATTAATGTTTTAAATGGCAATAATTGTATTTGTAATTTAGAAGAAATGTCAGTTTACAGAATTAAATTAAAATGTTCATTTTACTCAAACACATAGGTACTAAAATCAAAGAAACATAAATAAATAAAAATAATTTTGCAGTGGTCTGTTTGTTTGTTTTTTGTTTGTTTGTTTGTTTCCCAGAGCTGCATTTGTATCGGTTTTTATTTGAAGGAATGTGCATGAAAATCTGATCTGTTATGTCTGCACTAATATGAATATTCTTCTCAGTGTCTTCCTCTGTCCACAGGACAGACAATGACAATGGTTTTAGTCTATGATGAGAGCCTTAAATGTTTGTTCAGGTTGTTATAGTGACGGCCTGGTCCGTCTCTCACAGCTGACTTCCATCTACAATGGCTCATACAATACACACACGCACATGAGTGTGATTTTTCAGGTGCTAGTCAATAACAGACATGAGCAAAATAATTCTCCCATCTGTTTTACTGCTGCCCAATATATAAAATATATTGAGACAATATGTCACAAGCCAAGTCAATCCTGATATGGTTCAATATTTTATATGTTATGGACATGAGAAGACACTCCATCAGTCAGAGTTAAACAAACAGCCTGGACTGAAAAAAAAACAAAACAAACAAAAAAAAAACCTATTTAATTGAATGAATAGTGCAGGTCCTTCCATGGGTCAGCACTGCAGCGATTCATGCTGTTTCATCTCTAACAGGTTATTTATTATTTACATTTTTTTTTTTTGGCCGGGCAGTGTATTATATAAACCTAAAGGGTTCATGAACTTTCTACTATCGCTGTGCGTGTTCAGTCGATACTTCTGAGAGTGTTAAACCCTCCTGAATCTGCACGGGTGAACACAACGCCGACAGGAAAGGTTTATTGTTGTCTTCTACTCTGGCGGAAAATGTCCAAATGGGTACGGATGAACACAGAAGCACCATAATAAAGAGTTGCAGGGAGAAAGGGAACAGTCTGGGAAGCGATTTTGAATAGGTGGGGGGGCAGAGGAATTACAAAAAAAAAAAAAGTCTGACAAAGCTTCAGACCGACTGCAACTGAAACACACACGGCTGAGTATACCGTTCAACTCTCGCAGCTCTGCAGTTGTTCTTCACGTCTTTGTCTCTAATTTCACCCTCCTCACACTCCTCCATGTTACGCTTTCATTCCCTCTGCCCCCCTCCCTGTGCTTCTTTTTATCTCCTCCTCCAGTTCGTGTTTATAGTCAGTCTCCATTCTCGGCGCTGCCACCTTTATCAATCTCCCTCTTTCCTCCTTGTTCTTGTTCTATCTCTCCTGTCCAAACCATACGGTGATGAATTCTCTCTTTGGCCAATGATCTGTCTACGCCCAGGAGCAGCAGTGGCAGGAGCACTCCTGAGCAAGACGAAGATGTGTCTCTTTCCTCAGATCTCATTACAACACCTGCCTTTGGTTATGACACTCTGGAGCCCACTGACGCCTGTGTGTGAAAATGTTTGGTATTGGATTTAAATTGAGGATTCAGGGGTCGGTACTGCATGCAGGGTTTAGTGATGTCATTTCCACATTGTAATAGAACAGATGAGTCAAATGTGCAAATCAAAGTTATTTTTTTAAATTTTTGTTAACCCTTTCAGGCATTAATTTAGGATGTTTTGTGCTATATGAATTAGCATTAACGCCTGTAGTTGATTAAAAAATAAATAAAATGCAATACAATAAAAAAAATCCCTTTCATGCATTAATTGTGATGACCTACCAGTCAATAGAATAAATAGGCTTTTATTGTCATTGCACAAATGGTGCAAAAACATTGCAGGTGGTCTTTACCAGTGACAGTGAACTTACAAATTATGGCAACACAATATCTTAAATTCATGCATGAATTATGAAAATCTACTTCGGGATTTTGTTCCACCTTTGTTGCAACACAACAAAGGTGGAGCAGAGACCAATTAAAACAGCCCTGCCGCCCTCCCAGAAGTTCCCCTGTGACCTAACATGACCCTCACATGGGTCAAAAATACATAAATGATCAGATAAGAAATCCTATTTTAACTTTCATAAATTTCATAAAATCAATACAAACGTTTTAAATATGTGTTGCATGTGTTTTAGTGTATCCTAGTGGTAGTAATATATGTCCTTATAGTGCATCTGAAAATGGACCTGCATACTTCACCACACCAAAAAAATAATACCACCAGCTGATAGACGTACTTTACCATTTCTTGCACGGATTATGATAATCTACTTTTATGTAATTTTGTTGAAATTTAATTTTACTTCTTGTACTTTTATCTGGTTAACCTTTATTAATGTGTGTGTAATCACATATTGATGTATTTGTTATTTCACACCCGTCTTAAGCCCTTTTTAAGAAAATGTTATTTTATTCCTTGTGAACCGATGATACAGCACTTTGGGCAAAAATTCTTGTATGAAAGTTGCTGTACAAATAAAGTCTATTATTTCTTCAGGATTTCCCTGTGACTGTGACATTAAGACATTTAAGAGAAATCCACTCTAAAATAGCTGTTCTCTGTAGTGACCACTATGCATGAAAGGGTCAAGCAATTTAGATCAGTAGATGGTTTAAGTCACCAGTAGATGTTTGGTGTCTATATGAGTTAAATATGGCCATTTCTTGTTACCAAGACTGAAACTAATGCAACAACCAAATGCGTAATCAGGGCTGCAGAATAGTCTGTTAGAAAACAATAAACAACAAACCGAAATAGAAAACATACAGCTCATGTCTCAGCTTCTGCTAAATTATACTGGATGTTATTCAAGCACAGAAGAAGTGGAGGAAGCAGAGAGTTAACTGAAAGTTTTAAGCTTTAAGCACGAAATGAATAGCGGCATTTGCACTTGTATTAATCATGCATCTATACTCTGTGCCAGCAGCAGTTACTATGTTCAGTTAGTCTACAACCAAACTGTTGACTGAACATGGATGCAGTAGAAAATGGAGATTCAACTGTACATATGCTTTATATTTCAGTAATTTACATTGATCCATTTTCCATGCACACTAATACTCTGATCATTTCATTGTTTTCGGAGTCATCAGATTAGTCCAGTGACCGTGTCAGCAGTATAGTCAGATAAGTTTAATCAAATAACTGCAGTGATCTGATTGTGAGAATCCAGATTAACAGATCAGGATTTATCCCCAATACCCCGATGCATGTTTCCAGGTTGTGGGGGGGGCAAAGAAGCTCCAATGCACCGAATTGAAGGGGAACATAGAACATTCATTAACAAAAGGTGATATAATATGAATAGACTGAACCAAAGAATGCTAAAGACAAAACCTGATACACAATCCAGAGACACAAACCACAGTTCAGAACTGAAGTCAAACTCAAAGCAAGAACAGAAATAGAGCAGAGGAATCCACGCCGTGCGGTGTCTGCATCGGCCCCTTTATCCTCCATTGATTGCCGATGCCGAGCAGCCGAGCAGCCATTCAGAGTGGCACGGGGGAAATGATCAAACAAATGGGTTGTCCCTTTAGGGAGAGGGAGTGGGAGTGGCCCAAGTTACTGCGGTGGAGAACTGTGACAGGTTGAGCTGAGTTATTCTATTCTTGTATATATGTGTAAACAACATAAGTGACATATCAAATGTGAATGGAAGAGACCAACAGGAAGTCAACCCTCACTATAGATGTACGAACTCCAAAAGAAATCCCATAGGAGGCCAAACCAGGGTTTATTGGTTATGGCATATTTTAAGCATGTGTAAATGCATCCAATGAATCCCACTTATCTGACTTTTATGGTAAACAAGCTCACTGAAAATTAATTTCTACTCATTAAACTAATTAATTTAAACTCATGTCAACATGATGTGACGTTCACATAGCTCTACACAAAGGCCTTCTCATGACTTGGAGTAACTTTCACAGCCAGTACATTTCACTTCCTCTCCAGTATCACTCTTAAACACTTGGTATATATACAAACTCTATTACCACATGCCACACACGTATGATATAACCCATTCAAACACATTGTCCACCCATGTTATTTTATACGTCACATTCCTAATGACGGTCACTTCTCAGATAAAGAACTGAGAATAGTTTGAAACATGTGACTATCTTGGCCCTGAACCGTGGCCAGGGTTTACAGCACAAGGAGCCACTATTATCTCATAGAATACACTGGCGAGGTTATCTGTGATGATTTATCTTTTCACATAACAATACATTAGTAGCAATACACATAGAGAAAGGGTTTATTCACTTTTATGGGCGATTTTCAGCCTGTTTCCAACACAATGAAGCAAGATTAAGTGTTTAGGATACACTATTGTGATCCCAAAGGAGAACAGGTACCAGTACTACTCGGAGGTGGATAGGAGCGGAGAGTCTCTCGACTATGGGTCTAAAAACACTTTTTTTCCAAGAATTTCCCATTTGACATTTTAAATTAAGTGTAAGACAAGCATCCCTTGCCTTGTGCTGCTTATGTTTTATGAGTTACATAGTTAATTAAAGCCGCCATGAGAGAGTATTTTAGCTCTATACATCTGAGGTTTGCAGTCATTTCCCGACGTCAACGTCAATGTCAGAGGTAGGAAACATTTTCAGAACCCGCTGGGAAACCACACATTGTTCTTGCAATTATTGCAACAAACCCCGAAAAACAATAACAGAAGCATGGTCGCAGTGACCCGACGTGGTGCGTTCTTTCTGTACGATTCAGTGGGATACGAGCCGCTTCATGGCGTCCCGTTATTTGAGGAACAAAGCGTTGATTGTTTGTGGAGGTGAAGGGACCATCTGATGGACTCGTCATCTGGGGACTTGACCATGTTCTGTGTGTGAGGGTGAGTCATTGCCCAAATGAATGGCAGGGTTCCATCTGCAAAACAGCCCAATGATAATGAAACAAAATGCATTCATCTCAGCGGGGCAATTGGGTTCATAATGGAACATGAACAACAGACTTGTTTTGCGTGTCATGTTCGGAAGAATAACACTGAAGGACGAGAATCTTCCATTCACGCCACACACTCTTTAATTTGTGTTTTTTAAAAGTGTACCTGTACGGGTCAAGCTTACGACATCAACTGTGCTTTGTGTGTTATAAGAAAGAGAGGCAAAATTCAACAAAATGTGCCCTGAATGCACCACGCAGGGCGAATGTTTATTTTGAAACTTTGAAATGCTGTTTTCTAGACGTTGAAATGTTTGGAATATCATGTGGTGAAAGTGTTAAAGAATGTGACGATGTTTGTCTCGTAGATTGATTTTAGACTCTTTTACTGATTGGTGTTATAAATATTGTTATGTTATTGTGAGATCTTCATGTACTTCATGTCTTATGGCCCTCAAGAAATGTTACACCCCACTCCGCCAAAGAATTTGACTTCATGCTGTCCTCTGCTAACATTTTAGAGCCAAAGTAATTCCTTTTTCCCATCACAGTCACAGTGAAGGCAAGCACAAGCTGCAATATTATGGCACTGTGACTGAGGAGTCTGTATAAATATTTTCTTTTTTTAATTTTTAATTAGATAACAACATTACATTACATCACACAACAGTCGCATTTGTTCACCACCAGGCCACGCCCCACACTCACATTAATAAGGGCAGAGGCGTCAGCCAAGACCAAACCCAAACAAAACCAAACAGCACAAGGCAAGACAACACAAAACTAAGACAGACCAAACATTGGCAATACAAACTACACAGTACGCAGATAGACACACGTTACCCTCACACCCCCTCCATCACACATATTAAACTCCCGTATATGGAGCTGAGTCCATGTGGTGTATATCTGTATATAGAATGAATCCATGTGGTGTAAATCGGGCACACAAAGCTGAGTCCATGTGGTGTACTAGTACATTTTCCATGTAATTTCAGAATGGTTGCCATATCTTATAGAAGATGTCACTTCTCCTCTGCATCCAGTGGGTTATTTTCTCCAGGGGCACACAA
>JAPTHA010010741.1:0-10011 GCA_029814585.1 Gymnapogon annona | reverse complement strand
TGTGGCTGGGATAGGCTCCAGCAACCCCTGTGACCCTGCAAAGGATTCAGCGGCTTGGAGAATGAATGAATGAATATCACAAGACGCCATTCCATTGCAACAGCCATAAGTCTTTGTTGTTTTGAATTGAAAATGCTTGTTCCTTTTCTGTCCTGTACTAAAGTAAATTATAATTGGGTTTCTTGGTGTGTCAACACACACGGCACCATGTTGGTTTTAAAACTTGTTGTAACGTCCAGCCAGCACCCATTTTTTGTTCATGTGACTCACTGTGCAAAAAGGTCTTTACATTACAGTTTTGAGCGATATGAATTTTACTGTTTCCAAAAGACCACCTATTGCCTGTGCGAAATGTTGAATTGAGTTTTGGTGAAATTGTCATTTTTCCATGAGGCCAATTTTTTGCTTAAGTTTTGTACGCGCAATTTGAAGGTCAACAGAAAAGGGACTTCCTGATGCAGTGCCTGTTATGTGTTTGTTGTGTTGTATTGATATTAAATTGCCTGCCAGACATCAGCCAACGTTACCTGTCTACCTGTCTCAAATGACGGCTATAGACGTCAATGGCAGGCAATGAGTTAAAAAGAGTGAATTAAGTCAGGTAGACAACAGTCTAAGTTTATATTATGACAAATGACAGAAAAAGTAATCAATTCCACTTTATGACTGTTGAGAATGAGGTTACATTGCAAAAAAAAAGCTCCTCTGTACCTGATGTGTTGCGAGAAAGGAGATGATCCGAGTTAAAGAAATATACACTAACTCTGATTGGGGTCCCTATTGTAATGAGAGATTCCATGTTCAAACGTGTGGAGGATGTTTGTGACCTCAGGCTGACTGAATCTACAGTAGGAGGTTCATGCTTTTCATCATCTATACTGTTTATCACTGTAGCCCGTGGAGAACATGTCATGTATTATTACAGAAGTATCCATAATTCAGTTTGGTACATCATGGTGTGTGAGTGTATTATTCATCTTGATTTTACATCATCAAACATGAAATATATTTGCGTGTAGTGTCTTAATTGGTACATTATATTTAACCAGATTGTCATTGGTCGTTGGTAGAAGACATGTCCATGTTGTTGTCTTGTCAGTATCAGACATGTCCATGTATTGTGTGTGTGTGTGTTGTTTGCCGCTGTTACCCTGACAGTAGTCACAGCAGATTGCAGTAATCTGAGTACATAGACACCACTCAGATTACATGTTGTAGTATGTGTTGTGTGGCGTTTAAAACACATCTGTGCCTGTTTGTCTTCTCTGAGTCTCAGTGTTGACAGTTAATGCTGCATCCCTCACGCCTTTGGTTGTTTTGGCACAAAAGACCCTTCTCCTTTTCCTCCTTCTTTTCCTTTTTCTCCTCTGTTTCCTTCTCATCGTCCTTCTTCTCCTACTTTCCCTTCTCCTGTCTTCTTCAACATTTCAACCATAGTTTGTTATTGGAGAACATGAGACTTTATTGCTTTAGTGACATTTTTCATAATGTTTTATGGTGATATACAAAATCAAAGATAATGAAGTGACCATATTTTGTAAAAAAAAAAAAAAAAAAAGTGACAACATTAAACATAAATGTGGAGGTTGTGTTCTCTGCTTTTGTTTGGGTCCCATTCAAAGCTAACATCTTCTTTGTACCGGTGTTACCTGCTATAAATGGTGAAGTGTTGTCGTTTCTTCGTAGTGGCTGCAGCAGTTGTCGTCATCGTTAACAAACGCTGCACTGCTTAACCAACACATGCAGAGCCATGCAGATGAAAGTGGTGGTTGTTATTGACACTGACCTATTTTGCTCACTCTGCCTCCCAGAGACAAACACTAATATCACCTTTTCTTGGGTTTAAAGTGTGTTATTATCTGTTTGTGCTCTGCTAAAGCCCACTGTATGCAGGAGACAGCTCAGGCAGTGATCAATACAGTATCAATATCTACTTCTGTTTTTTGTTACTGTTGGTTTCTCACATGCGCGGCTATTATCAATCTATATTACATACAAAACCCCTTAAGATCAGTATTTTTTTCTTCTCACGTAGCAACAAAACCTAAAATGAATCCACAATATCAGTGAAGAATGAGTACAGATTGTAGGGTTGAGAAAAAAATATTAACTAGACTTAGACTTCCTTTATTGTCATTACACAGACACACACAATGAATCTGGTAACGAAACGTCATAGATTGTGAGCTGATAACCCAAATAAATATGGAAATATAAAAGTGCACAGTTGATTAAATGAATCCAAAGCCGAGATATAACTGCAGTGTAAATATGACAACACACACAGACAACATAAATAAGAATAAATAAGATGGACAATGTAACAATGTAAACAGTACTATAAACAGTGAAATACCGCACATCAGTGTAAACAGTACTATAAACACACTACAACACATATAAGGTTCTGTCTTTGATGCCTGTGTCCATTTATAAAAAGAGTGATTTGTGTATTTTTCTTTGATCACCAGGCTAAATAAGATTCAAATAAAAATCGGAATTGCCCATGAATGCAATGTCATTGCATGCAATGACATACGACATACAATATCTGACATGTAATGATATACAGTGATATACCACATATAGTATAACATGTGACAACATGCAACAACATACAACAATTTGTAATGACCTACAATAACACAAGATGAACACAGTCAAGGATTTCCAATAAATGTTTCCAATAAATATTTAGTGTATGAAAGGTAAAATAAATTGAAAAAAATGTAATCAAATAAAAACTGATTCATAATGTGAAATAAATAAAGTGATGCAATCATAGTTCGGAATGACTGGATAAAGAGTCTCATCTGTAACCTGGAGTTGGTGTTTTTGCTTTGGTATATGAGTATTTTAAACATTTAATGCAAGGAATAATGATCACGCATTGTAGTAATTTAGTCAAATTAAACATTTCCTGATGGAGACAGTGAAATAAGTGCACATAAAAACTTTGTATGGTCTAACAAAGAAAATGCCATATGGATAACATGTTTAGTCATAAACATTATGAATATTCACGTTTATTACAACAAACGTTGAACAAATTAAAAATGAAGAGGCGTATGAAGTTTATGAACCAGTGTTATGAAGCAGCGTGGTGAGAATAAGGTCAAATGAATAAATACACATTTGTAGTCAGAAACAAAGAGGAATTAAAACTGGATTTATATCAGATTAAAGGGAACTGAAGGGAATATGTGAGAAATCTTCTCACAAGCTGCAATTTGGAGGTCATATTTTGGAGAATTATAAAGCTAGGCATTTAGTTTGGAGCTTTTCAGTGTTTGTTTCAGTTGGTAAAATATTTCACCTGCAAATATTCCGGAATTGAGTCTGAAAGTGTATATGTTCGAGGTCACGTTGTGTGTTTTCTGTGAGTAGCTACTCACCTGTGAACACGCGATGAGCAGGTGACAGTGACAGGGTTGGTACAGACTCTTGAAATCCTTGAAAACGTTTTCAAGGTCCAAAAAGTGCTTGAATTTTAGTGTAACTGTTTAAAAGTGTTTTAATTTTAGTTTGAAGTGCTTGAATTTTCATTGAAGCGTTTGAACTTTAGTTCACTGGCTTAGAAGTATGTAATTGTAGCTGTATGATTTGTCTATTTTAAATCAAAATCATTAGGACGATTTTAGAAAAAAGGATCATTGTCATATCGATTTCATCTCCCTGGCGTCTCTGGCTCCAGGCTATCATAGGCTCCTCCTCCTCGCTGTGAGAGTGCTCTCCACAGTCTTTGGTCTCCACACACCAGTGCAATAATGGTGCTTGCTAAAGAGAGTGAGGAAGTTTGTGGCTAAAAATAGCCACAGTATGTCTGTTATGTGGAATCGGTAGGGTCTCGAAGTTCCTCACTGAAAATTCTGCCTGAAGGAGGGATCTGCCAAAGGCAGCAGCACAACCAACTTATTTCAGCACCTCAGACATCATGACACACTAGAGTGGGAGCACTGCATTGAACGACATGGCAGCTAAAATGCTACCATCAGCCCCAATCGAAAAAACATCGAGATTTTCTTTTTGGCTAAAATGGCTCAGCCCTATTCGTAGTTTTAGTTTAAAGTGCTTGACAGTGTTTAGATTGTAGTTTAACTGCTTGAAAGTATTTACATTTTAGTTGAAGTGCTTGAAATTGATTGGATTTTAATTTAAGTGCTTCATAGTGCTTATATTATGTTTTAGGTGTTTGAGATTTAGTTTTTAGAAGGTGTTTACGACTCTAACTCTGTAATGTGATTTATTTATTTTTCATATTGACTAAAGAAGCTACAGCTACTTATAAAGAGGTAATACATAAAACCTTCTGTCAAAAATATAATTAGCAGATGTTCTTAAATCAATTCCTGGTATATTTTTATTTCATCTTTGTCTCGGTGGTGTGTGTCTGAAGAACGCAGAGTAACTTTTGTTATTAGGATAAAACGCTGTTCCTTTTTTATTTCTGAACTTTTTGCTACAAAGAAACCTAATTTTAGATGCTGGTAGAATAATCCAATGTACGTCATTGTGGGAAATTCTGACTACATTAATTCAGAGTATATGTATTACTCTAGATGTTAATCCCAGAGATACGGTGGAAATGACTCTTGAAAGGCCTTGAATTTGACCCTGAGACATGTGTATGAGCCCTGTTGATGATTCTCAATTCCTGTTTTTTCTGTTATTCTACCATTTTTTTTTACCCTAAATCGTACAATAAAGCAAAACTCCCAAAGGAAAGAATGTCTATGGAATATGTATTCCTGTAGATATAAAGTTAACCCCAGAGATAAGGTTAATATGACCCTTAAAAGTGCTTGAATATAACCTTGAATTTTGTATACGAACCCTGCAGCGAGTGGGACGTGCAGATTATTGGCGAGTGTGTGTTTGCGGCAGATGGTGACGATGTATGATTCAGAGTGTGTCTGTGTGTGCCATCATGATAGCAGCAGCCCCCACCCCCACTCACACACAAACACACACACACACACACACACTCTTGCACACACTGGGTTTTTTCTATATGTGTGTGTGCATCACAGTTCGACAGCAGGACGTCTGCATGTGTGTTTCCTGTTCAGTGACGTGTGAAGGTTCAATCTGGAGGAGACCTGCCTCGCATCCACGCAAACACACACCGCAACACACACACTATTAGTGCTCACACGCACTTCAGCTCACACACACATAAGTGCTGTTTCAGGTCTATTTTTGTCATCTGGCTCCGTCACCGTCTCTATTTAAGGACCTGAGGCAGATCTGTGTTACATTTGGACTGAAATGTGATAAGTTTATGGAGCACATCTTTAAACCACTTTAGTCTCCTTATTGTTTGATTTAAAGGCACAAAACCACTAAAGGTATTCTGTGTAATACTGAGATTTCAAAGTTTGGTATCAGAACACTCTTACAAACCGACCAATCAACTTCCCGCAGCCATAGGCTTTATATTTTATTTACTCACTGAATTCAAATGCATTAGTATTATGGTAACATCGTGTTTTTTTTCTAAAAGTAAAACTCAAAGTTGCTCAGTGTGACAGTACAAAATGATAATGTGTCCGATGAAGTTGATGTGCTGCATCAGCTGATAGTTTACATTATAGCTCTGTTAGCCTAACTCAGCAAACCAACACTTTCGTAATTTTTTTCCCAATTAATCCAATTGAAACAACATAACATTTAACACATATATAACCTCTGAGGCCGATCATTTCTGAAAAATTGTAGAGCAGTGTAATAGTAATGATAATAATATTAAATAGATTAGATTAAATTACATTAGATATACCTTTATCCGTCCCACTTGGGGAAATTTCAGGTTACAGCAGCTGAATATATATACAGCACACAAGAGCAAAAATATAAATATAAAGGAAAGGACTTTTATGCAACAAGATCAAGAAAAGGGAAGTAAGTGCACATTAATAGGGTCAGTTTTTATGTCAGTTTCTGTTATAACACCTGACAGCTGCAGGAAGGAATGACCTGCGATACCTCTCTTTCACACACTTGGGGTGTCTCAGTCTGTCACTAATAGACCTCCTTAGTGCAGTCAGTGTGTGTTTGAGGGGGTGGGAGTCTCTGACCAAGATGGAGGCCAGCTTGGCTATCAACCTCCTCCTCCTCATCTCCTCCAGAGGTTCCAGAGGGCACCCCAGGACGGAGCTGGCCTTCTTGATCAGTTTGTCCAGCCTCTTCCTGTCAGCTTCTACAACAGAGTTGTATTGCCCTTTTTTGTAGAGAGCAGAAATAAGGCTACATGCTGCGATAAATAATTAGCATTAATTGTATTTCCTCCAATGACCATACTCAAACAGATGAGAATTTGAGCCGTTTCATGCTTTGTGATTCACACAGATTTGTGAAATGTTCTGCCTGTTGGTGCCAAAGTGTTTCCATTGTTTCAGATCAGCCACACCTTGGGTATTTTCTCTTTCTTTCGTGGTGGTTTATGTTGGCCGCTGATAGCGTTGAGGTGTGTTTGTTCACGCACTGGGTCTAGGTAGTAAATGAGTCAAGAGGGACAATCCTCCTCTTATAATGGATGGGAATTTATAAGCATTTAGCAATTCCAGTTCCACTACTGATTCTCATTGAGTGGGGGGGTAAAAATGGGATACAAATGGGTTTGTTTGCATTAACTGTTTATTATGTTCTCATCAAAAAGAACTAGTTGTATCTTCCAATCCCTGCTTTTTAGGACTTTTAATTAATACTACCTTTAATACCTTTAATTAATACTACAAGATGACGGAAATGTGTTTCTGTCTTTGGACAACTCTTGATTTTTTGATGCTGAAGAAACATTTTGTCTTAAAATTTTTCAAAGTTTTTCTCCAGAACAGAATTCAATCTTTAACCCTAAAGGAGTGTCCTCACATAAATACTCACATGTACTTTTCCTAATTTTCTGTCTTTGGTTTAATGTTGATGATAAACTCACTTTATGCTTTACATTCTCTGTCTTTCAGAGCCAAGCTTCACGTTGAACCTTGACGCCGTCATTAACCCAAAGATGACAGCTGAACCCACAGAACTGGCATGTCATGTCTCCAACATCACCCAGCTGCCCCAGGGTGGGCGGCTGGGGGTCACGTGGCAGCACACCCCCCTCCCCAGTGCGTCCGCTACTCTGCTCGCCTTTCATTTGTATGAATCACACAATTTTTTTCATTTTTTAAACTGTTATTTTCCTGCAGGCGTCCGCACCGACCCCCAGACCTCAAACGCTGTTGGCTCTCTGGATGGCTACGGCAATCTGTTACCGGAGGCAACGTACTCTGATAGGCTGCAGAGTGGAATGATAGCACTCACCAGAGTGCAACCAAACACATTCAAACTGAGATTCCTGCAAACGCAGGTACAAATCAGAAAGACCAGAGTTCATGTTTTTAAATTTGTTTATTAGTTTCTTAACAGTATATATACCTATGAACCAAGTATATGTAAAAAAAAATGTGCATTTATTTTTTATGAATATTAACTAAATATTACATTATCGATGCAGAACAGGATTCACGTACTTCCTGTCTATAATCATATGCCAGTGTTTTATAAGGTGATCTTCGGTTCCAATTGTTTCTACAGTGCGTGTGTGTGTTTATACTTTGTCATATTTCAGTGCATTGTGTGTGTGTGTGTGTGTGTGTCTGCAGGAGGTCGACATGGGCCAGTATGTGTGCTCGGTGTCGGCGTGGACGGTCAGCGGTCAGGGGGAAATAGTACAAATCTATGAGCAACAGAGCTCTGCATTGACTGTACGATGGGACCCCAAACGTAGGACATTCTTGATTTAACACCTTTTATTGGCTGCTGGTAGCCTCTGGTTTCTCATGCTTGTGCAAAAAAAAAAGTTAAAGTTTATTATATCAAAACAGAAAGCCAAAAAAAATAGTCTCTTTCAGTCCAGTCTCATTAACTGATCATAAAGCCTATATGTCCATCCACTATCATTGATCTAACTCCATGGATTTTACAGGAAAAACAATGTTGTAAGAGATGATGGTGTTTCCATGTTAACTATGGAGTCTCTGAATGTCCAAATGGGTCATATCTGATGACCACAAAAAGATTAATAACTGTAATTTACACCAATTATTTACAGGTGTTGGTAGGATTAGTGGATCAAGAGTTAAACAGTTTAAATCAGTAGGTGGTTTACATTAGGGTAGATGTTTGGGTTTGTATGAGTTAAAGGTGGAGCTTTGTATTCTTAAATCAATCATACAACTACAAAGGAAAGTGCAGTGGGAGCGACTCAATCCAGTGACACAAACTCTGCTATTGAATGAAATGATGGATATCCAAGGACACCACTTGTCTTCGTGATGTCACTATCACACACACCCACACACCTCTATTTCAAGCTGACAAGCTGAACTTGGTGCCCCCAATTTCACTAATTGAACCATGATGTAACTCCAGTGTGTTTGTGTATGTCTATGTGATCTTTGGTCTAATCACATCCTGTCGGAATCAGCTTAGTGGTCTACATTTTAACTCATAAAGACCCAAAACACCCTTTAACCTAAACCATCTATTGATGGAACGGTTTAATACCCGTTCAGCCACTAATTGTAATAAGACATGGTGTAAAATACAGTCATTCATCTTTTCATGGCCATCAGATGTGACCCATTTGGACAGTCCATGGCTAGTTACCATGGAGACAGTGTCATCTTCTACAACATTGATTCACCAGTAATAGCCATGGAGTTGAATCAACGACTGAATGAACTGAACAAAATTGGCAAAAAACCTATGAAATGATAAATAATGTGGAAAAAAATAAAGCATAAAATGAATAAAAGAATAAAATATGCAACAAAATGAATACAACGACACAAGTAATAATAAAATATTTTACAAATTATGGATCAACAAAGTAACATGAACAGAATATAAGCCTGAATTGAAGAAATTCTTTTGAAAACTGCAAGAAAATGATCAAAAACAAGTAAAATAACTAAAATACTAAGTTAACAAAAGCAAATTAAAAAATCCAAAATAAAAAATAACATAGAGGAAAAACAGCAAAATGTGTAAAATAAATGTGAACTTTTTATAATTGATTCACCAGTAAAATCCATGGACTGGGTTCAGTTAATGAAAGACTGGACTGAGAAAGACACTTTTTCTTCAGTTTCTCCTTTTATATATAATATCCTTTGAATTTGATTTAATTTTGAGTTTTCATGAACATCTCCATAGTCGGTGAAATGCATATAGGAAAATTCCTGATTTTCTCTGGAAAAAAATGCAAAGGAAAGAGGACACGATGGTGGTAAATGGAGATAAACCACTTAAATAAAAATTGAATAAAGAATCCTTGATTTGTGAACTGACACAACAGTATCACTGGGTCTTTATGACTTAAAGTGAGCTGATTGGCTGATTGACTTATTGATGATTTCATGGTGATGTCTTCAGGTCCAACCCTAAACGTTGCAGCCAAACGTGTCCGTGAAGCATCTGTAGGCGGAGCTACATTTGAGATGAGCTGCACTACAACCACGGAAAACCTAGGGGAGGTGGGATACTCGGTGCTCATCCAGTCACAAGACAGCTTGTCGAGCATTGTCAGGACAATTATGACACTCAGCCCGGACAATGTGGTGCAGCACGGTGGAGCCACAGACCCCAACAGGAGGTGAACATACCTGAAACAGACGAACAACTGTAACTGCATGTACAAGCATGTCAGTAGAATATAAATAAATAAATAAAAATCCTCTATTCCTTCATGAATATACACCATTCAGGTTAACCCTTTAATCCCCGAGTCATGATTCCATGTAAATGTTAACCTATTAACCCTTTTAACGCCTTAGCCATGATTCTAAGTAAACGTTAGCATACTTTATTTAATGCTTTTACCCTGAGCCACGATTCCAGGTAAACCTTAACATAACGTCCTACACTATCTTAAAATATCCTGTATTACTTGTATGTGTCCTATATTACTTGTATATATTTCCTGTCACGTGTATATCCTTATTTTTTGTGCATGTTTTAAATTGT
>JAPTHA010010711.1:0-10012 GCA_029814585.1 Gymnapogon annona | reverse complement strand
CATTTCCCTCCTTTCCAGGGCAAACCTCCACCTCTCAAGCTTCTCTTCTACCTGTTCCCTGCTCTCACTACAGATCATAATGTCATCTGCAAACAACATAGTCCATGGAGATTCCTGCCTAACCTCATCTGTCAGCCTGTCCATCACCATAGCAAAGAAGAAGGGGCTCAGAGCTGATCCCTGGTGCAGTCCCACCTCCACCTTGAACTCTGTAACACCTACAGCACACCTGACCACTGTTTTACAGTCCTCATAGATTTCCTGCACCACTCTAACATACTTCTCTGTCACTCCAGACTTGCTCATACAATACCACAGTTCCTCTCTGGGCGCCCTGTCATAAGCTTTCTCCAGATCAACAAAAACACAATGCAGCTCCCTTTTACCTTCTCTGTACTTCTCTATCAACATCCTCAAAGCAAATACTATGTCTGTAGTACTCTTTCTTGGCATGAAAACGTACTGCTGTTCACAGATGCTAACTTCTGTCCTTAGTGTAGCTTCGACTACTCTTTCCCATAACTTCATTGTATGGCTCATCAGCTTTATTCATCTGTAGTTACAACACTGTACATCTACCTTGTTCTTAAAATGGGCATCAACACACTTCTCCTCCATTCCTCAGGCATCTTGAGGAACAACTATATTGGTACCTCTCCTAGACACTTCCATACCTCCACAGGTATATCATCAGGACCGAGTGCCTTCCGTTTCTTCATCCTCTTCAGTGCCCTCCTCACTTCATCTTTACTAATCTTTGATACTTCCTGGTCCACAACATTCACCTCTTCTACTCTTCATTCCCTCTTATTTTCCTCATTTATCAATTCTTCAAAGTACTCTTTCCATCTTTCCATCACAAAACTGACACCCATCAATATGGTTCCATCTCTATCTTTAATGACCCTAACCTGCTGCACGTCCTTCCCATTTCTGTCTCTCTGCCTTGCCAACCTCTATAAATCTATCTCTCCCTCCTTACTGTCCAACCTGGCATACAAGTCATCGTAAGCGCCTTGTTTGGCCTTTGCCACCTCTACTTTGACATTACGCTGCATCTCCCTGTACTTCTGTCTACTCTCCGCAGTCCTCTCAGTATCCCACTTCTTCTTAGCTAACCTCTTTCTCTGTATATACTCCTGCACCTCCTCATTCCACCACCAAGTCTCCTTATCTACTTTCCTCCCAGATGACACGCCAAGTACTCTCTTACTTGTCTCCCTGATCACATTAGCTGTAGTTGTCCAGTCATCTGGAAGCACCTCCTGACCACACAGTGCCTGTCTCAACTCTTTCCTAAAAGTCCTGCAACACATACTAGACACCATCATCCTATGCTGTGTGGCTACATTCTCACCTATCATGACTTTGCAGTCACTGACCTCCTTCAGATTACACCAGTGGTTCCCAAACTTTTTTTGCAGCGCCCCCCTTTTGGAGATGACATTATTTTGACCCCCCCCCCCCCCACACACACACAGTTTACAGTTTTTTAATAAATAAGCATATGCTTAGCTTGCGAACATGCAAATGCCCGCAACTTTGCTTTGGTTGGCTTACTTATTGATTCGACATCTGCTTTGCGTTTAATGGACAGTCCTCTCACAAACTCCTCCATGCTAGTGGTGAAAATTTGTTCCTGTATTTACATTTTTAACAGCCCTCGTTTGGTGGTGTTTTTAAGATGCTCGGTAGTAAAATTAGTGCCATCTGCTGGGTGTAACATAATAATGACAAGTGTTCATGGTAGACCTGTGCCCCCCCTGTCATAACATCGGGCCCCCCAGTTTGAAAACCACTGGATTACACCGTATACACATGAAGTAGTCTACAATGTGTGCGCCTACCTCCACTCTTATAGGTCACCCTTTGTCTGCTGTCCTTCTGTACCCATCTCCTGGATACCAAACTTGCCTCATCACCTCATCATCACCTCTGTTTCCTGCACCGACATGTCCATTCAAGTCTGCGCCAATCACAACTCTCTCACTTCCAGGGATGTTCTGTATCACTTCATCAAGGTCCAACCAGAATTTCTCCTTCTCCTCTAACTCACATCCTACCTGTGGAGAATACCCACTAACCACATTGAACATCACCCCTTCAATTTAAAACTTCTGACTCGCCACTATATCTGACAGCCTTTTAACATCCAGGACATTCCTAACAAGCTCCTCCTTCAAGATAACCCCTGCTCCATTTCTCTTTGTATGTACCCCATGATAGAACAGCTAGAACCCTGCTCCTAAACACCTATCCTTGCTACCTTTCTACATTCTACCTTGCTACTTTTAGTGATTTATTTTATAATTAATCCTTTTGTAATTTCTTATGGTTATTTTCCAGGACTATTAATATTGTTTTCCTATTTATTACAGTCAAGTGAATGACTTAGTGCAGTTTTCTTTAATTAGTTGCATTTGTTTCCACCTGAAGCTATATTTAAACTATCTTACTGTGGCCTTGGTCACCATTAAGTCAAATTCAGCCTCATTTTATGCAGTGTTGCACAGAGAATAAGATCAGATGATAATGCAGAGATAATGAAGAGAGGCTTGATTACATCAGGTGACTAATAATGACAGAATATTTGAATAAATGACTGCTTCCTTCAAGGTGTCTTTTTCATTCAACAATAATAATGAATAGTTCAGTCCAATTTAATGGGAAGTAATATATTACTCTTATGAATGCCTGTAACTGATAATACTAATGAATTATATTAAATTCTCTCTGTGATTCAGAGCAAAACCTAAGTCTCTTTTCCACTGTAGGCTGGTTTTCATCCATTTTTTAATTGAAAAGTGATGAAAAAAATGCCAAAAAATTCTAAAAATGTGAAATAAAAAGACTTCTTCACACATCTTTCCATCCACCACTGTTACATGAAAATTTAAGCTTTTGCCTCATTTCTTTCTCCAACATTTATTTTAGACCTTCCCCTCTAAAACTCAAGTAAAAATGTCCACTCCTCTAGCAAGCATAATGACTATGTGATAGTTCAAACTTTATTTATATAGTTATTTTTACATATTTATTTTGGTGTGTCTGTTAAGATAGTTTTCAAGTATACAAACCAAATAGGTGGCACTACGTACATGTTTTGCTCCTCAATATGAGATGACATTTATTCCAAGAGATGTGTCAAGGTTGGGGAAAAAAGGGGAGAAGCTCAGTTGATTGAGCTTGAAGGGGAACATAGAACATTTATTAACTAAACAAACACACAAACTGATCCAAACAAAGAATCGCCAATCCAAAGAAAGAACATACAACCAGGCCACAAGAACAAGACAAACAGACCACAAGAAGCCTAGGCATTAAAGAACTTAACCCCTCTCCACAAACCAGAGTCCAGATCACAAACAGGAAAGAGAACAGAGAACCACAGTCAAGATCAGAGTCCATGGGGAGAAAATGTCCAGGTTATTGCAGAAGTGACAATGTGAAGATGATTATGAGGCCACACTGCTCGCTGGGCAATCTGCTCCTTAAGAAGCAGAGCAATCAGCCACAGCTGAGCAGCACGGCCAGGTGTTCCAGGTCATGATGATTGCCAGTCCCCTGAGGGGGAGGATGTGGCTCAGCCACAGCCTGGGCTGACCATGACAAGATGCTTGTGATATTTATCCTGTTTTCCCCCAGTGTATTTTGCATTCAATCTGAATTTACATTACTGGGGGGGGGGGGCCTGGACAAGTTGCCAGTTCATCATTCTCACACACACACACACATACATACATACATACAGTGAAGCAAGGTGTGGGTGAAGTGTCTTACCCAAGGACACAACGGCACATGACCAGGAGAGAGTGGGAATCAAACTGCCAACCCTTCGGTTACCAGACGACCTGCTCTACCATCCGACCCATGGCCGTCCCAATATAGATAGATAGATAGATAGATAGATAGAGGTACTTTATTGATCCCAGAAGCTGCTATCTCTGCTGCTCTTTAATAAATGGTTATTTCAGTCAATTACTGTTTAAGTGGCATTATATAGCTCTGTCTTCTTGTGGATCCACACAGACGCCACCTGTGCATTATCAGTCATATTTACATTTTGTATTACATTTCCTTTTACTTCTGTGTTGTGTTTCCACATTTTGCCGTTGGCTTTAAAATAAGTGCATGGATATAGATGTTGTGTCATGAGTGTCATGCAATTAAAAATAAACAATTTATTAATAAACTATGATTCTTCATCTACTTTCAGAGCTAATTATTCATGTTTTTGTTTTATTATTTATGTGAGCTCATACCGTGAAATTTATGTGATCGTCTTTTGCCCACCTACTACTTCTAACTCAGTATATAACACTTATTACAGTTTCTCTATTTGCTCTCTAACTATTTGTTCTGTATTCACCTGCAACATGTAGATTAATATTACATTTGTTTTCTTTAAATTGAATCTGCTGCTCAGATGCCCCCATCAAATGCTGTAGTCACCCTGGGGCGAACACTCAGCTGATTAGGAATAATTGGTTTACATTGATCATAATATAAGCAGGAATACAAAGTGTTTCCTTCTACCATTGCCTCTTAAGTCAGTACTTTTATGGTGAATGGTGTGAATCACAGTTCACTGAGCTCCCCTAACAAACTGGATCATAATTATATTCCGGAGTACTTTACTGAAGTCATAAAGTGCAAACAGGGCTGCCTGCTGATTGAAATGTCAATGGGAAAATGTTCACCTTACATTTTAACAGAACGCTGGGAAATAGGCAAAGTGTTTTTCTTTTGTTTTTCCTAAAAATGGCATGCGTGTCAGGCAGTTTGTTTACACTGATATCAGCTGTTCTATTTTTAACCTTTTTTAATGTGATTTCTATTTTTTGGTTTTTGCTGCTGCGACACCCACTTCCTGCTCAGGGATTACAATAGCTCATCTTCTCTCATTTGATGCAGATGTTCCCTGAAAACACCCTGATTAAGACAAGCCTTTGTACAACTTTATTATTTATTATATGAGTAGTTCTTACATTTTGGAAAAGACATTGTCTTTATTATAAAAACTTCAATCTCCAGTCTTTAAACTAATTTGAAGACTATAAAATGGTTTTCTTTACAATGTATGTCTCGACCAAAACACTATTATACTTTGTAATGATGATTTATAAGATGTGGTTGTGTCACTAAGTACATCAGTACATTTCTGTTCCTTTCATTTAGTGATTATTAATGGAAACTGTTATGCAAAAATGACTGATGTGATTAAGATGAATGGTTCTCCAATTTTATGCATATGAGCAGATTTAAATAATGGCTTGTATTTGACCTCATTTAACAATAATACAATGGACACTTAATTTTAATAATATTCTTACTTCTTGGGAAATATCTCAGTTCTTGTCTTTGGTAAAACTCTCACTTGCAGCAACTTTCCTCATGTTTCTACCTTTTTTCTCTTTATCCCTAAAAATTGTAGCTGCAAAGGGACACAAGCCAGTGTCTCATTGTGTTGGTCCCATGCCCGGATAAATACAGAAGGCTGTGTCAGGAAGGGCATCCGATGTAAAAACTCCTGCCAAATCAAATATGTGAATCAGGTTCACTGTAGTGACCCTGAAGGGAAAAGCCAAAAGAAAGTGTATTTTCTTTACTCTTGAAATGCACATTTTCAAGGAGATACTACATTTATTCAACAGCTTAAGTTATTTTTATATGGAGCCACAATTAATCCAACCAATATATCATTATATATATCATTAATATATCAATTGCAATAGTAATAGGTATTCTCAGAGAGTGACTAGAGCGGCTGAGAACCATTATGCAACTTTTTGAGTCAAAAGGCATTTTAACACAGCGTAGTTCTAAGTACTATCCTCTTAAAATTTAGCTCTAGGAACTACTCTCTTCAGGGGAACATTTTTCGTTGTGCATTCCCACAGGCAGTAGAACCATTGTATGGAGTGGTGTGACGTAAACTTATTCTGCATCCTCCAAAGCGCTTTTATGCATGGTATAACTTTGAACATAGGGACCCCACAGAATAATATCTAATCAGTCCCTCCAGGATTTCGCGATGTTGCGATCGCAACTATTAACGCAAAATCAAGCAAAGTCCGCGAAATCAGTGCGTCTTTGCAACTTTGGCAAAACTCTGCAACTTTCTGCAACTTCTCCGCAAAAATAAAACGATGCGGCTGCTTCTTATGAGTTTGTGGCATAGTGGTTGCTACAGAAAAGTCCTGCGCTCAAGACCAGCAAAGAAGAAACTGCCTATGTCACGTCCTGTTTTCAGTTTAAGCCGGGAGAACTGCGTTTGGCTGCGGCGACATGTGCGAAAGTAATTCTTTGCATTTGCCAACAAAAATATCGGCTCGGGACTGTGTAAAACAGTTCCCAGCATTGCTTCATGAGAGCGGGGGTAAACTTTTCTGTTCAACTTGTAATGTCGTCATAGAACACAAGAGAAAGTCGTTGATAGACAAACATTTGTCATCTGCAAAGCACAGCAAGAGAATGCAAACAAATGCACAACCCACTCAACAAATCACAGTCGTGGAAGAACGACTGCGAGTGCAGAACGGGTCAAGGTGAGAAACTATAACAGAAATACATGCTTCATATACTGTAAAAACAAGACAGTGCAAGCACTGTTTGTATTACGACATCACGTGTACGTTATCCAGTTATACAAAGCTATAGAAGTTAAACAATGCTAATTATCACAATCGTATTTTGTTGCATGGGGGAAAATAATATAAACACTGCAATAAAATCATGGGTTAAAATAGTATTTCTCTTGCCATTTATTTTGTGAACAGTTATTTTAAAGCAATGATAATACTCACAGACTATAACTCTTACTATTTGATGAAATATGAACTGGATAAGCTTTATACTTAGTCATTTTAATCAGTTTGATTTCTTTTCAGATATGTGAAGATTGTGTTTCAACATGCACTGCAGTAAACATCCCCCTTTCAATAAGTGACCACCCAGTCATGAGAAGATTCCTGAGAGACAGAGTAATCAATGGAGGAACCATTCCAGGACATCACCAGCTTCAAGAGAAATATTTGGATGCAGTCTATCAAAAAGAAAAAGAAGCACTTATGGCCCATATTGACCAAAAGTCCGTTGCTGTAATTTTTGATGAAACACCGGATGTGGAAGGGAGATATGTCCTAAATATTCTCATTGCTTCAATTGAGAAGGATGAATCTTGGAGGATTCTAGCCTATCTTGCTGACATGGTTTTTCTTAAGGAATGCAACCATTCAACTGTATCACAGGCTCAGTGTCTTCATGAGTACGCCGTTTCCAATGAAAATGTCATTGTATTTGACACAGACAATGCAGCTTACATGAAGAAAGCATACACTGCTGCTTTGCAGTCCTTATTCCCAAATTCAGTTCACATTACATGTATAGCACACATCATGAATCTCATTGAAAACGCCTTTCGAAAACCTTTTGACAAACTCAGTGCATTCATGTTAAGCTTCTCACAGATGTTCTACCAAGCTGGTGCGCGCAAAAGAAGATACCTTCAGTTTATGTCTGAAAAATTCCCCCCAGGAAAGAAAGCAACCACGGCCCCAAATCCATGTGGCACAAGATCGAACTCGTGGTTCAGTGCTGTCCAGTACCATGCAGAACACTTTCCACGGTACAAGGATTTCATTGATATGGAGGCACAGGTAAATGTCATGAACATACAGTTTTGTACATTTTGTAGCCTCAAATATATTTTAAATATCCTAAATCAATCTGTTGCTCTGATTTTTAGACATGTGGCAAGAGCGTGCCCCAGTCTGTCAAAAGACTGCATGAAATGTTGCACCAAAATGACACAGCGCAGAGACTCCAGGTCCAGATCAACATAATGGCGGACAAGTGCAAAGTAATCCTTCGGCTGCTGGACATTTTTCAGAGCAGACTTCCTGCAACCACCAAGTTGTTTGACTACATGGAAGATCTGCAGATGAACTTTGTTGCAAACAAAGAGTTACAGTATGAGGCATGTGCACAGTACTTTGAGGATCTAGACTTGTCTTTAGCCACAAAGAAGGACATACTTTACACTGTGGAGCAGGCATATGACAATGCAGAGGAGAAACTTGCGAAATACATGTCTGATGGGCAACCTGCTATCAACTTTTTCAAAGAAGTTAGGGTGTTTGATCCTCGTCACATTGCTTTTATGAGTGAAGATGTGTCCAGCTACACATCCATCCCTGGTTTCACCGCTGTCCCTGAAGAAGAAATGGATGCTTACTTTACTCAAATAGGTCCAGCAGATTTAAAAGTTTCAGCCTGTGGTGTAGTGAATCTGGATGTCTTCTGGGATGGATTGCAGGAGAGACTACCTGTTCTAAGTTCTTTGGCCAGGCGTTATAAAGATGCAGTGATCAACTCTGCAGATGCTGAAAGCATATACACGCTTGTGCTGTCCAGTCGGAGACGATCAATCACCAACAGTCACCTCAAAGCACTGGTCTTTTTGTACCACAACCAAAGGCTCACTAGTGGGGCCTTTGAAAGGCATGAAGTTGAAGAAGCTGGAGAGTCTGAGGAGGATATGGAGGAGTAAAACTATTGAGAATATTTTTATGGTTTATATATTTGAGAATATATTTGTGGTTTATCCACTTTATTTCTTTTGTTTCCAACTAAAATAATTTAATCCTAATAATATTTATTGTATAGCATTTGACTAAAACTAAATTAAAAGTAGTTACTGAGACAAAGTTGAATGAAAATCAAGTTCTAATAATTGATTGAAAAAAATAATAGAATGGACCAAAAACTTGTGAACTTAAGTGACAGTTTGAAACATCCTGATATTTAATTTATTACCAAAGAAACTGGTCTGTGCTTTGTGAAAAGAAAAAAAAAACAAAATAGTGTTTAAATTCAGTAAAATAGATGTACAGTTAAACATTAAATTTAGATTTAGTCAAATACACTTACAGTGAATATTTGTCAACAAAAAAAGGACTTTCAAGTTAATATGTTTTCAAAGTGAGCAGTATTGATTAAGCATTATATTTTTGTTACATAAAAAAAGTGTTCATATTGTGTATTTTTAAAATTTCTTCAGTGTTATTGACCAAGTTGCACTACTGATGAATGTTTTGATAAAAAGTGGTTGCACCTTTCGAATTCAGGTGCCCTTTCAGTTTATAAGCTACAAAAACATGATTACACTTTTTGCTTTACAACAATAGAGCATAGTTTTGATAATAATCTTGTTTCCTTGAATTTTTTTGGTACATATGTGTTTGTAACGAATATTAAAAAAAACTTTTCATCGCAAATTTTTCAAAAATGATTCGCGAAATTAGGCATTTCAGCCCGCAACAATCACAAAAATTGCCCGCAAAATCCTGGACGGACTGTCTAATACAAAAGTGTCAACAGCAGAGCGAACATGGATTTAGCGTCATACATCCCATAATCACTGAGGAACAACACAATGAACGTGTCTACACTCTACTGTCTTCTCTTCATTTGTTCATGGGCCAGACGTGTTTGTTCTCTTCTCAGAAGTTCACATGTGGATAAGAGAAGCAGAAACACTGCAGATGAAGAGCAACAGGAAAGTCGAAAAGACACATGAAAAGACACGATTATTATTGTTAACTAATAAATGCCATTTGTAGATCTGTTGTATAAACCGATGTATGGTGTTGTAGAATTATGCCTACGCACCATATTCACCATAACGCACTCTCACTTCTGCAAGATGTGGAAATGGGCGTGGCCAATCAGGTCTCCCAATCAGTAAACTGCCATCACATAGTTCCTATAGAACTAAAAAAGACCCTGCCTGCGACTAGGAGCTAAAAATGTTTTAAGAACTATGGTCGTAGATTATAGTCCCTATGCTGTGGGAATACGTGAAAAAAGATTGTAGGAACTACAAAAGTTCCAAAAACAAAAGTCAGAAACATTCTTGTTTTCTCCACTGAGAAAAGAGAGCCACCCGTTCCAGCCTTTCAATGCCACGCCATGCTCTCGCAGTACCAGTGTCCAGAACAGTTTCCACAGG